>CAJHQP010008997.1:0-24322 GCA_905132765.1 Moricandia arvensis
TCATTAGATCGGAAAAAAGGAGCAGTGACAAGAGTCAGAGACCTCTCACACCCGAAGCAAGAATCATACCTCTAAACACCCAATTGGTGTTGCTGGTCAGAGTCAATAAATCATCACTAGCATATTGACAATCAAGCATGCATGCCATGGCTAAAACACGTATAAATAGCTCTTAGGCCATGATAATCCAATCTCTCTTGGGTGAGTTTCTTTTCTGGCTCCTCCGTACTGCCACTTTTTTTGCCTCCACCTTCTCCGCCTCCGACTTGTGGTGTTAAGCAAGATGAGTTTCCAACCTAAAACTAATTGGTGATAAGTAGATTGATCTATCTATCTTATATTTGCTTAACATTCTTTCCAATTATCGTTGTGTGACATTTGTCCCTAATATGTGGTTCACATTTGACACTCTTGTTTACATTACTATTCTCACCAACTAAGGAATTTTCAAACCCAACGGTCCAAATTCGTATAAAAGTTCTTAACAGTCCAAAACGCTTGGAGACGTAGAGCATCACTCATAGACCTACTCTTACTCCCACCTCTACCCTTTAGGTCTCGTAACCCATTAACAGAGTTTGAGCTAAGCAACAACACAAACAGAAACAATACCAAACTTGATGATGATCTCTCTCTCATACTCTCCATTTTAGCTTATCAATACCGAATATTCAACTTATCAACTATATATTCACTTCACGTATCGACACTCTCTCCTTCCTCTCCTTTTCATACTATGTTTTCTCCACTCTTAACTAACTGTTAATCCCCAAACTTAGGTATTATGGTGCACATGCATCTCCCATACCGAACCTACCAACTTCTTATTTCCCTTTAATTTACAATGAAAAGCTAGCTACATACATAAAACAAAGGGGAAGTTGACCAATCTATATAAGTATAGGTTTTTGATTATGTAAACTTTGTTCGCATTTTATATATCTATCACAGAGTGAGCAAATTATAGATTCACGCGCAAAATATCCAGTGATCTTAACCAGCCAAGCTGGCCCAGTGGTGATTACTTGAGGGTTTCGGCCCAATACGGGAAGCCACTTGGGTTCGACTTGCGCTGGCCACGAGGGTATTCACATGCGCCCACTCGCGCCCGAGACCAAGACCATTGCCAGGGGTTAACCCGCCTGAGTATTGGGCCAGGATTCACGTCCGCTGTGCCTAGCTCTAAAATGGCCTTGGTCTCTAGTCTAGGCCACCTCGGTGGTGCTAGGACACTCGGTTATCAAAAAAAAAAAATATCCAGTGATCTTCTTTTTCCTGCTAATAATATTTTATTTTATATTTTTGAAAACGCAATTAAAAGCGTGCTTATATTTAATTTAAGCAAGACAACTAACATTGGGTACGTATAAGTTCAGAGCAAAGGCATATGGGAATAATTAAGGTAACGTAAAATATATAGAATCTTATATACCTTACTTTTGTATGAGCAACATACGACACATTAAAAAAAAACATGACACATTTTAAAGTACTTTTTTGACATCAATAAAAGTATACATTTTAAAAATGGAAATAAAGAGCATTTGATAAAAATAGTACGTATGTGCGCACCAAACGGGTATTGCCGAACGTACCCTACCGAACATGTTTTTCTTGAGGGATGTCTTCTCTTTCGGTTTAATTCCTCTATTTCCGATTTTGATAATGCCTTCACACGGAGACGCCTCTTTGTGATGTTGGTTGGATCTAAATAGACCTGGACTTCCTTTAGCAGTACCAACATGTTACATCATTTTTATAATTTTTAAAAGGACCGAATGGAAGTATATAATTAATTCCTAACATACAGAAATATTAGGTTAACAATTCTACCATTTTTTTATTGTCATATAGATAAATGATTAGAAAGAGAATTCCCATTTTATATAGATGTTGTGATTATAGTAAATTTGTATTAGAATATTCCCAATGCGAGTGTCTAACATTGGGAGTTCTATATATATATATATATATATACTGAGAACTTTCAATGTTAAATAATTCTATTGGGGATGCTTTTACATGTGCAAAAATGAAAAGTCAAATGAAGAAGATGAATAATTCTTTTTTTTTTATCACCGAAGATGAATAATTCCAATTGATAAATTTGACCAGAAAAAATGATGGAGATGCGTGAAGTGATGGAAACCACAACTCAAGGCACCGAAACTTAAATGATAGGCCCAAATCCATATCTTATCACATCACTAATTATGATCCAAAAATGTAGACTATAGCAATTTATTTAGCTAAATAGGTAAATAAACATTATTATGAAGTCAAAATCTAAAAACATTTCAATAAGTTTCATTTATTGAAAACTCATAAGCCAGCAAAAAATAAAAATTCTTGATGTTTATGAATAAGCTCAAAACAGAGTGGCCCCATTGAAATTTTACAACTTGTTAGGCCCGGCTCTTTCCATTAGTTTCCATCTCGTCTTCTATGTTGCTTGCTCCGTGGTTGTCCATCTCGATCTCTTTGTCGCTTGCTCCATCGCTCTCCATCTTGATATCACCATTGCCCTCACTCTCCATCTCTCAAATGTGGGAGACGATTAGTCTATATATGTTGGACTTAAACGTTAAAGTAATGAACCTCATAAATAGTTTTTCGTCGGATTCTTTTCGAAAGAAAACCAAGTGTTTTGGAACATATTTGCCTATATGGCATAGCGTAGAAGTCTCTAATTTAGTTCATTTCATATAGTAGAGATTGTTGTCTACTGTAATAATATTTATTATGAATAAAGAAAGTAGCGTTGTATTTTTCAATTAAGAACTGAATTGATTGTACATCGTCCAATTTATCGTTTAAAATCTTTAACAAAAGTTGTGACCCAAAAAGAATCTCCACACTGCAAAAATATATAAAACATGTTATTTAATCTAATGGAATTCGAGGGGGATTGTTCACTCTACTTAACGCGGTTTGAAAAAGAAAAAAACTGAATTTTCTACGATAGTTTAAAAGATCAAAATGAAAGAAAAACTTATTTCAGTTACTCTTGAGTAACAAAGATATTGTTGAATAAAGATGACTCTGTAGCGTCGTACATAGATCCACCACTCAGCATGTATGTACTTAATTAGGCATCGATGGTTAAACACATTGTATCATGAGTTCTTGAGATAAGGCAGGGTTAATGCATAGCCGAAGAGCTTTCATTGACGTGGTTCAGGATGCTAAAGTAAAAGGATTCTTTTGGATGATTAAATGTACGGAGTATCACAAGGTGAAAAAAAGTTATTTTTGTTGTAGAAGACTATCCTGAACGGTGTTTTGGAAAGGCCTAGAGCCTGACCTTTTAAGTTTGAGGCGGTGTTGCTTATTTGCAGGTTTGGTACCTATAAAACTGTGGTCGAACTATTTGGAGTCAAGGAAGTTTAACATAGTTGCTTTTATCATTTGCTAGAAGTGCTATTATGACTACGCTTGGCCAATCTACGTAGTCATAGGGGTCCGGCTTGGCCGGCTTCAAAAAGTTTAGGTCTCTGCTTATGCATGTAAGAAAATGTTTAGGTCTCTGCTTATGCATGTCTTTGGTAGAAGATTCCTTTAGAGTTTGTATATTAATATGTGAATAAATAATTTTACAATCTTTTAGACTTATATTTATATTAATCTCATAACCCGATTTTTTTTTCTTTAGAAATAAATACTTAACATAGAAAAAATAATTTATTTAATTTTAAAAGACATACCGTATATTACAAGCCTTCCATGCAGAACGTTTACTGGTTCACAAAGATTTAAGACACTTTTAAAATGCATATGATTTTCTTTGGTAGAGATAGCACGATCCCTCTGTGCAGTCTGGGCTTTGTGCCAGTTTTGGTAGCACCCATGTAAAAAAATTTGGCTCGATCAGTTCAAACTATTTGTAATTAATTCCCCTGACATGTGTTATGTGTAACACAATAACAACATGTCCAACTCTAATTTTTTAAGCTTGCACCAACCAAACTCCAAAAAATATGGCAATCAACATTCTCTCTGAAAACTTGAACAACATTCAACGTGTCAAACTCCAGTTCATTGAGCTGGTTAGTCAAAACAGAAAGGAGCCATGTCAATCTATTCAGTGTCCCAGATTTTGAGCGACTAGTTAATTGTAGTAGTTGTACTCACCGCTTGTGGTCGGTCTATGTCTAAGATTTAGAGCATTTTATTTATATGATAATGACCTTCTGTACTCACCGTTTGTTTGCGTATGCTTCATATTTCCATCTAGAAGACTAGAAGTCACAAGTACAAGTTGTGGATATTTTCAGCAATGTTGGTTTTGTCGACTTAAGAGTATCCCGACACTTAATCCTCCGTTTATGTGAAAGTAGGAATACAAATGATATGTAAACAATATTTTAACAATTTAAATTAGAGTTAATTGTATAGAAACACATAAAGAAGTTGTATATTAGCAAAATACCTATAACAATATAAATTAAAAAATACTGTAGCTACAGGATATATCCAATTACCATTTTACTTTCAAATAATTTTGTCATAAAAAATATAGTAGCTTATTTGATGAAACACTTCTGACATTAATAGATCTTATAGGATTTTATTAGATCTGATCATTTGTTATTTTTTTATTTATTTTAAACATACAGCAAAAAAGAACATATTATTTTCCAAAACATTTTTCCTCTCTCTCTCTCTCCATTATTGTCTTCTTCTTTTATGCCAATTTTCTTCTTCAATTTTTTTTCATCAAATTTTTTTCATCCTTCTAATGAGTACACAAACCCGACGAAGATATGTTTCAACCTCATTATTGTGATATGACCTATAGGGAAGATATGTGTGCAGAGAATAAGATCTTACAAAAAAAAATTACAAGATTTATCCTACATGTTGAGATAGAGCTTGATACACTAGAGATAGGGGCAGCATGGTTACAAATAATTACACAGGCTCGGTAAACAGTGAGTTTTGGTAGATAGCAAAGTATAATAAAGTTCTTTGGTAGGAGATGCAAATTCTCTTTAAATTATTTGTTAACCTGTAAAAAATGATATAATATACATGTGGAGGATCACTGTCATCACCAGAAAAATTAAATATATATGGATTTTTTTCATTTCCTTTTAGAGTAATCATTTATTTATTAATAAATTAAATATAAATTAAAACTACTATGTATAGGGAATTTATTTTTATATCATCAAACGTTATAGTGAACCGGTCATTTATATTCATATCCAACAATATGCTATAAATTTCATCAGTCCACTAGTATATAATCTACTAAATACCAATAACACTTCATCATATATGCTCCAATATCCATTAAAATCTGTAAGATATACTATTCATTTCCATATAATTAAAATAATAAATAAAAGATGTTTACACGTGAAGAAAATTAAGTCCCACTAGAAAAAAATAGAAATGGTGTTAGATTTGGATTTATTATAGGCTTCCAACTCAAAACCAATTGGTAATAAGTGCATTGGTTCTAATCTTTTATATATTACTTAATGTCTCATTGAATACCCGATGTGGGATATATATCCCTAATACCCCTCCTCGAGATGATGGCTCTTATCGGCCATAAATCTCGAAATTTTAAGACATTTATACTCGGTCGAGCGAGTCAAATACGACAATTATACCTAGTCGGAAGGTTAAACACGACCTTTATACCCGGTCGGATAGAGTCAATATTAATTAGGGGTTTAGAGTATTTAGGATCTGGGCTCTGATACCATGTTAGATTTGGATTTATTATAGACTTCCAACTTAAGACCAATTGGTACTAAGTGAATTAGCTCTAACCCTTTATATATTACTTAATGTCTAATTGAATATCCGATGTGGGATATATATCTCTAATAAATGTCAATAAATGGGACCACGCTTTGATTATAAAGCCCACCTCTCTAGTAACATCCCAAAATGGCGAACTTTGCCTACTAGACTTTTTACAAAGAAAGGAAAAAAAATCAACATGGAGTCTTCTGTACCACAAACACTAGGTCGAGTATTAGATCCCACGACGGCTATTCTCATCGTCGTCTCACTCATATTTATCTGCCTCATTACACAACGAAGAAGGTCTCCGTACCCACCAGGTCCACGTGGTTGGCCCATCATAGGCAATATGTTAATGATGGACCAACTCACTCACCGTGGTTTAGCCAACTTAGCTAAAAAATACGGCGGCTTGTCCCATCTCCGCATGGGATTCCTCCATATGTATGCGGTCTCATCACCTGACGTGGCTCGACAAGTCCTCCAGGTCCAAGACAGCATCTTCTCGAACCGGCCGGCAACAATAGCTATAAGCTATTTAACTTATGACCGAGCCGACATGGCGTTCGCTCACTACGGACCCTTTTGGAGACAGATGAGGAAAGTGTGTGTCATGAAGGTGTTTAGCCGTAAACGTGCGGAGTCATGGGCTTCTGTTCGAGATGAAGTTGACAAAATGATCCGGTCGGTGTCTACCAACGTTGGTAATTAGCTATGTGCGGTTAAATATTTACAAAAAAAAAAAAATCACTTTTTCTTATTTTTGTTATATGTGTTTTAAATTTTTTTAACTCAACCAACAAAATTGTAGGAAAGCCTATAAACGTTGGGGAGCTAATTTTCGCCCTGACCCGAAACATAACTTACCGGGCAGCGTTTGGGTCAGCTTGTGAAAAGGGACAAGACGAGTTCATAAGAATCTTACAAGAGTTCTCTAAGCTGTTTGGAGCCTTCAACGTAGCGGACTTCATACCATATTTTGGGTGGATCGATCCACAAGGGATAAACAAGCGGCTCGTGAAGGCCCGTAATGATCTAGACGGATTTATTGACGATATCATCGATGAACATATGAAGAAGAAAGAGAAACAAAACACTGTTGATGATGATGGAGATGTTGTTGATACCGATATGGTTGATGATCTTCTTGCTTTTTACAGTGAAGAGGCCAAGTTAGTGAGCGAGACAACGGATCTACAAAACTCAATCAAACTCACCCGTGACAATATCAAAGCAATCATCATGGTAAGTATTTGTCAAAAGACACTAGGCATAGTCATGTTTCTTAATGCGTTACACCATAAAACTTATCCATCAAACCACTTGTTTCTCTTTAAGGGACTCTTATTGGTTTGTGTATTTTGATTGATTTAGAAATCCATATAGTATTTACAAATTCAAGTAAAATATATAAATTTCAAATTTAACATATAAATTTTCAAATTTAACATATAAATTTTCACTATTATTTATAAATTCGGAGGTTTTTCTTCGGATTTGAGTTTTGTCCTTTTTACAAAGAATACAAATTCATTTAAATCCACTATAAAATCAAATGTATTAGTAAATATGTACGATTGAATAACACTTATTTAAGTTAAAATTTATAAATTATAAAACCAATAACACATGGTTTCAATACGGATTTAAAATCATATAACCAATAACATTAAATTTAGTTTGAATTTTCAAATTCATTTAAATAAAACAAACAATAACTTCCACTAAGTACTTTTGTCTAAATCAGGAAGGTATAACTTTTGGTTTTGCAAGCACTCCATATGATTTTGTAGATATATTTCGTGAGCATTAGAGGAAAATGACGTCATTTACTGATAGTAGAAAGTCATTTAAATAAAAATTTCAGAAAAAAACTATAGCTTACAAAACATGCGAAAGAATATTTACAAAGGTTATGTATCCACACGTAAATAAACTTACCGTCTTTGAGTTAACAGTTTTATTTATATTTGCATTGTAAAACCTAATTTGCATTGATTTATTGTATTTAATAGGACGTCATGTTCGGAGGAACGGAAACGGTAGCGTCGGCAATAGAGTGGGCCTTAACGGAGTTATTACGGAGCCCCGAGGATCTAAAACGGGTCCAACAAGAACTAGCCGAAGTTGTCGGACTTGACCGACGTGTGGAAGAATCAGACATCGAGAAGTTAACTTTTCTAAAATGCACACTCAAAGAAACCCTAAGGCTACACCCACCGATCCCACTCCTCCTCCACGAGACCGCAGAGGACACTGAGATCGACGGTTACTTCATTCCCAAGAAATCTCGCGTTATGATCAACGCGTTTGCGATAGGACGCGACCCTAAATCTTGGCCTGACGCCGAAACGTTTAGACCGTCGAGGTTTTTGGAACCGGGAGTAGCGGATTTTAAAGGAAGTAACTTCGAGTTTATACCATTCGGGTCGGGTCGTAGATCGTGTCCGGGTATGCAACTCGGGTTATACGCGCTTGAGTTAGCCGTCGCTCATATATTACATTGCTTCACATGGAAACTACCTGATGGGTTGAAACCTAGCGAGCTTGACATGAACGACGTGTTTGGTCTCACGGCTCCTAAAGCCACGCGTCTTTTCGCCGTGCCTAGCACACGCCTGATTTGTGCTGTTTAAGTTATGGTTCGTAGCACGTGGAGGGTGTAAGTAACCAAAGGAATGGTTGGTATGGTTCTTGAAAAGGGTGTGAAATAGTCAAAGGTAGCACTGAAGATTTGTGGATGTTATTATATGTATGTGTATCACGTGTGTTCCAAAAAAAACATAAAATGGCTCTTTCACTTTTCCTTTTCCTTTGTGCGATTTATCCTTAAATGAAATGTAACTTGTAAAAATAAAGATTATTGTTATCTACAACTACCTTTGCATATGACGTAGGTATATTATTTGGAGTGATTTACACTATAGGGCAGTTCCTATGTTTTTATTACACAATAGGGCAGTTTCAACTACTAAGTTAGTTTTTCTTAACTAGAAAAGAAATCATTCTAACTAAAGTCATTCATTTAATTAAAATGGGTCTCATGTATCTTCTTCTTCGTTTCCTCTTTTTAAGTTCTTAATTCTTCCTTTTATAAAATAAATGTTGGTTTTTCAGCACATATTTTTCCAGAAAATAACTTTATAATCAATATCTTTATTATCCAATCTATCTTTTGAGATATGTCAAGCTATATCTCTGATGATAATATGATCATGATGTATAAAAACTCTCCATAACACTCAAACGTGATGATTTGGAACAAATCGTTCAACGAATCAGAGAACGAAAATGATTGTTCAAACTTGTAAGATTAAAGCCATGAACTAGGATTGAAAGCTATCATATCTGGGTAAAAATATATTAAAAACAAGTTGAGAATGTAAAGAACGTGGAAAATATGTGAGATATCCAGAGATTATGGTTTCTGGTCGATAATGGCTAAAGAAGAAGATGAAGTTATTTTCGTAATTTTACAACATTAATGAAAAAGGAAAAGTCGTATGTACATTACATTCAGATTGTACATGTGTACACCTAATTTTGTAGTATACATCAAAGTAGTGGTGAACATATTTTTAGCTTTTCTGTAGGTGTTCTATCTAAATAACTAAGCATATGCGACTTTATGAACTCAAGATAATGTTAACACAATGTACAAGTGAATTTTTTTCCTTCTTCCCATTACACGCAAGGTCGGGGCATCTTTGAAATCTTACTGAACCTAAATATCATCCTTCACACCTTGTTTTAGAGTTTTTAATTAGTGTGTGTATTTTCATGCTAGCTTCATGTGTTAGGTCTTAGCTTGATTAATGTATGGTTGTTTTACCTATGTACACTATCATATATATCGTATACATGTACACCTCCATATTTATTGTATATGTGTATGCTATTATACTTTCTCGTACACACCCACAATGAAGATGAAGATGACAATGATAATAACGATGATGTTGATGATGGTGCTGGCAAGTTGAGTACTACGATATGGTAGATATATTATCAAGGCTGCCAATCTCATCTTTTCGTGTGGATCTTCTGGACTTATATTCATGAAAGTATACATTTTTCTAACAAAAACATATCAACGCTAAGGCTGCTCAAGTTGAATAAAATATTAGAGTTATGAATTTGCACTTATTTAAGAATGTACATATAATAATCTTTTCATGTGCTGTAAACATGTTTCAAACATATGTATACATAAATAAAATCTATAATTTTGTACATATGTACACAACAACGGTTGTACACATGTACACTGTTTTACAAAAACCTACATGTACATTGGCCATTTGTACACCAAATAGGAGTAATTCAAAAACCCACATAAACACGAGTAATTCATTTGGGATGCGTGTGAAAAGTAAGTGATTTAAGTATCAGGAGTAATCTTCACTTGTAAAGAGTATTGGGGTTAAAATAAAAAAAATATAAAACTAAGGGACCGAACGTGCAAAAACGCCAAATTTAGCTATTGTTTCTCTCGAGTCTGCCTCAAGGGTTCTTATCAATTGCAAAATTCCACAGAGAGTCAACATAAGACCACTCTCATGGGATAATCATATAGTGATCCGCCATTGTCGAGTCTACATAATGATAAGCAAAGAAAATTAGATTATATATTACCATAATTGTTAAACAGTGTGATTAAACTAACCTTCTTCTTTGTAGCAGTAATCCAAGGAGATGATGTCAAAGGTAAGATTGAAATGAAGAAAAAAAAGAACCATGAAGAAAAAGAAAAAACAAGATGAGTGAGATTGTTTTATCACATATGAGTGAATCTTGAACGTCAAAAAGAAAAGTACAAACTTAAATCTAATGGCTAGGAAATGGGACAGATATAAGTCTTGTCAACAATTAAGAGATCATCTCAACCCTTGAAAAGGAAGACAGATGTGTGGCGTGGGGTGCTTCCCGCTTAATTAATTTAAGAATTGGTTAGCAATTAAGTTGAAAAGGAACTAGTTAAGTTAAAGAAAAAGGAAGCTGTTAGAATAAACTACCTTGGTAGAAGAAACTGTCTTATAATGTAATTTAAAACTTAAAACTGCCTTATAGTGTAATTCTCTCTATTTGATCCAAGGGTAATGTATTCCTATAGCCCCCAAAAAATTATAACCTAGGCATTTCCATCACTATGGGTCTATATATAAAACCAAGTTGAAACTCAAATTTAGATATGATTCATATGAAGAATTGAAGCTGCTATAGGGAAAGTTGGAAATCAGAACTTGTACATGTAATTTAAATTTTAGTTATTGTTTGGTATAAGACTTCTAAATCTATATAACAAAATGTCTTTTGAAACTTGACGGTGAAACAATTGTAAAGAAACTAGTTGTAGAATTGTTTCTTTTCTTTTCCTTTTGAAAGTCTATTTGTTTTGTTGGTAGAAATTGACATTTAGATGATAGTTATGCACCTACTACTTACGTATGTGTAATGTGTTAATAGTTTAATTCAAAAGAAATTTGTCCTTATATACATAAAAAATGCAAAGTTACCACTACAAGAAAACATCAATATACTGAGGGAAATTCCGAGGGAAAATGAGTTCCTCGGAATATTCCGAGGAAATTTTGAGGAAATTCCGAGGAACCAAAAATTTCGTGGTTCCTCGGAATTTCCTCGGAATATACCGACGAAATTCCGAGGAAGTGTAGATCCGTCGGAAAATTCTGAGGACATTCCGAGGAACGTGTGTTCCTCGGAAAAAACCGAGGAAATTTCGAGGATATATTATAGCCGTTAGATAGCCGTTGGGGATTTGACTAAATTCCGAGGAAATTCCGAGGAACTAGCCGTTGCCGTCGGAATTTCCTCGGAATGTCCTCAGAAAATTCCTCAGAATTTCCTCGGAAAAATTCAATGTAATAATCGAATTTCAGGGATTTGATATCAGGGTTTCATTTCCTCGGAATTTCCTCGGAAAATTCTGAGGAAATTCCGAGGAAAACAAGTGTTTGTCGGAAATTCCACGGAATTTCCTCGGAAAATTCCGAGGAAATTCCGACGAAATAGGGTTTCGGAACCGAAAACAGCGATTTACGGATTGAATAAGACTTGTATAAACCTTGTTAGTGTTTTGAATTGATTATGAATTCAAAAAATGGTGTGTACCCAAATTATAGACACTTTTTCGATTGTATAAACGAAATCCTTAAACTACAACATAAACACTTATACACTTTAATGAACAGAAACGACAATACGTGTACTCGTTTTAATAATTCTTTAATTTCATGGTTTATAGGCATCTATTGTCATGCTATCCATTGACAATCTATCAAATTGTTCAATGAATGATTTACCGTATCAAAAGTTTAGGTTTTGAAACCTCAAACAATGTTTCCTCGGAATTTCCTCAGTAATTTCCGAGGAAATTCCGAGGAACATATGTCCGTCGGAATTTCCGTCGGAATTTCCTCGGAATTTTTAGTACCCGGGAACTCAAACCGCCAAAAATTTTCGCGAAAATTAAATTAATAAATTCCGACGGAATTCCGAGGACCCCTTTTCCGTCGGAATTTTTGGTTTTATTAACCCTAGGGAGTTCTTCTTCCTCATTTCTCTTCTCTTCTCTTCTCTTCCTATCGGCCGCCGCGAAAACTCCCCCCCTGTCTCTCGATTCTCAGCCGCGAAACCTCCTCAAATCTCCTCTATTTCATTCCAAATCATGTAAGTCCTTAATCCCCATCATCCTTAGTTGTTATGATTAGGATTTGAACTTAGTTTTAAGGATTTTAGATGTTTTAGATTGTGATTTTGTTAGGGTGATTGGTAAATAGGGGAATTAGTTGGTTTTTGTGTTGATTGTGTTGTTGTTGTTGTAGTTGTTGATTTATAAATTTTAATTTTCGGAAATTATCAATTTTAATTTTCTGAAATTTTAATTTTCGGAAATTATAATTTTTTTGTGATTTAAAACTATTTTTAAATTAATAAAGTATTTTCCTATTTATTAAAAGTTTTTTTATATTACTGAAATTTTTGTTGTGATTTAAAACTATTTTTTAAATTAATAAAGTATTTTCCTATTTAGTAAAAGGTTTTTTGTGATTTAAAACCATATTTTTTAAATTAATAAAGTTTTTCCTATTTATTAAAAGGTTTTTTATATTACTGAATTTTTTTTTGTGATTTAAAACTATTTTTTAAATTAATAAAGTATTTTCCAATTTATTAAAAGGTTTTTTGTGATTTAAAACCATATTTTTTAAATTAATAAAGTTTTTTCCCTATTTATTAAAAGGTTTTATATATTACTGAAATTTTTTTGGTGATTTAAAACTATTTTTTAAATTAATAAAGTATTTTCCTATTTATTAAAAGGTTTTTTATATTACTGAAACCTTTTTTGTGGCTTAAATTTTTTTTTAAATTAATAAAGTTATTTTTAATATTTTATGAATTTTTTTGTGATGATTATGGAGCAGCTGCAGGACAAGGATAACCGCATAGCTGCGTTGGAGGCGAAAATGGCGGAACAAGAAAAGGGATGGGAGGAAACGAGAAGGGTTAACGAGCGCATGATGGAGATGATGAGGAGGATGTACCCGAACGAGCAGTTCTCGAAGTTTTTTTTCGAAAACTCTGAATGTCTTTTTTTATTTGTACAACTCTAACTATTATCTAATATATTTTCAATTTAAAATTTTATTTTATATTTTCGAATTTTAATTAAAAATAAAATAATTTATAATTTTACTAAAAAAATCATATTTTAGGAAATTCCGAGGAATTTCCGAGGACCACGTTTCGTCAAAAATTTCCGAGGACCACGTTTCGTCAAAAATTTCCGAGGAACACTACTTTCCTCGGAAATTTCCGACGAAACCGGTTCCTCGGAAATTTCCGACGGAATATTCGTTCTTCGGAATTTCCTCGGAAATTTCCGAGAAAATTCCGAGGAAATGTGAAATTCCGAGGAGATATTTCCGACGACCGTTGACGTCGGTATATCCACGGAATTCCTTAATTCCGACGACATACCGACGAATTTTTCCCTCAGAATCACGATGTTTTCTTGTAGTGTACTATCTAACCAAAAACATTCCCTTTCTCTTCCTATCTCTCTCTATTCTCTCACTAAAAATCAAATTATTCATTTTTTGGTTATTTGGCAAATAAGCTTTTAATTCAAACACCATTGATGATCCAATTCTGGATGAATATCAAAACTCATATCAAAATTATCTAATAATTTTTTATTTAGTCAGCTAAATTTATGCCATATTTAAATTTATTAAAAATTCAGTGAATGACTAAACTCACACTAAAAACTATTTGCGTGGTTAATGACCAAATCACCTTCTAATAATATAAAATATTCACATAAAATATTTACATATACAATCTTACAATACTAAAGTACTATGGAAACCATAACGCATCAAGTAGGTTATTTATCACTACTTCATCTACCTTGGGGAGAGCAATAAATTGCAAACATAAATTGCAAACTACTTAAATACGTAACGTTAAATTTGTAGTAGCTACAAACGTAGCACAATCATATACACATTCGTATGTACCACACGTGGACTATCACTACAAGATGCTGCCGCAATACCGACGGCCCTTTTCGTCGGAATTTCGACGGGAATAGCTATTCCCGACGAAATTCCGACGAAAAAGGCCGTCGATATGGCTTCGTCGGAAACTCAAATGTCGTCGGGAATCCGTCGGAAAATTCTGACGGAATTCCGAGGATTTCCGACAACTACAATTTCCGACGCCGTCCCGACCAAATACCTGATCGGAAAATTCTGTCGGAAAGGACTCGGAAATTCCCGACGGCAATCATCCGTCGGAATATACCGACGGCTATTCCGACGGGTATTGCCGTAGGAATATTCCGACGGACAAGATCCGTCGGAAATTCCCGACGGCAATCATCCGTCGGGAATTTCTGACGGCCTTATCCGTCGGAATATTCCTACGGCAATAGCCGTCGGAAAGGCCGTCGGTATATTCCGACGGGTGGTTGCCGTCGGGAATTTCCGACGGATCTTGGCCGTCGGGTTATTCAGGATTTGTATTTAAATTTTTTTTTTTAATATTTTATTTTTTTAGTTTATTTAATTGAATTATTTAAAAATATTCAAATTTAATATAAAATAACACAAAATATATTATAGAAATTTAAAGTTTTACAAAATTAAAAAAAAACATTCAAAAAGTGCATAATTTAATAAAAAACACTAAAACCTGCTAGAAAACATATCCTCCATCCTCTTCATAAGCTCCTGGTTTAACCTCCTGGTCTCCGCCATCTCCTCTCGATATGCCGCCATCTCAGCCGACTGTTGCTCCATTTGAGCCGATTGTTGTGCCATCTGAGCAATAACTGTAGCGTTCTGGGTCTCCAACGCTTGAATACGCTGAGTCTTGTCTTGAAGCTCTTCAATGATCATCGGATCAGCATATGAAGATTGCGAAGACGATGCAGGACACGAAGAAGCACGACGAGCCAAACCGACCAGATAACCTTTCTTCTTTGGGACCGCCTATTAAGAGATTAATAAAATTAAAAAAATCTAAGAAATTTACCTGAAAACTTAGATTATTATAATATTATGAAAATAAATGATTAATGAAATGAAAATCTAAGAAATTTACCCGTTCGACCATTTCGTTGATTCGCTGGGTTTGGGAGAACTGGGTGGAAGCATCAGATTCGTCATCACCGGTAAGAGGAGGCTGAGAAGCTAGGAAGTCTTGTTTCTGCATCTTCACCAAGTCCACGACACCTTTAATTGTTACATTGTTGATTTCTCCAGTCTTCTTGTTGGTGTACGCTGCCTCCATGACAGCGAGCTGGTCGACGGGTTTCCCGTCGTTTGCTTCAATCTATAATAATATATAAAAAACTTAGTAAACATATAGAATTATAAAAAAGTAAAAAATATGTAACATACTTACAAGTTGGTCCTCCTTAGTGGATAAGCTGCAGGCGCCGAGGTTGTGGGTGTACACCCCTGCTCCGTCACGGACACTCATGCGGTTGCCCGAGTTTCTGACCGAAATCTCTTCAGTCGCATCCTCCAACCAATGATCAATCAGCTCCTTCCAAACCGTAAGGTTGATGCTCTTTGGCATCTTCCCCTTCTTCCAAACCTGCTTCCACTCGTTCAGTTGCTTGGTATAAACAGATGAAGCCTTCCTGTGAAATGCCTTACGGACAGTTTCCGTCAAGCCAGACTCCCAGTTGAAGTCTTGCTGAAAGAAAACACACATAATATTAATAAAAATAATATAATAAAATTATTAAGAAATACATAAAGTAAAAAAAAAAGGAAAATACCGCAAATTGACGAAACCACAGATCTTGCTCGGTATCTGGCATCACACTGTATGTCTTATACCCCGTATTCAGCATGCTATACATCATATGATTAATGCTCTTGCTGATGCCATTTCCGGACTTGTTGAACCTACCAAAAAAAATTGTTATAAATTATATAATTGGAAAAATATATTAAAAATAATATTTAAAAACTAACCATGTAGTTCTTCCCCGTGGGTAAGGATGAAGTACCCTGAGATGATCTCGACCGGGCTGTCGAACCAACTCATCAACCGGCATTCTACCCGGTGGGTGCGGAGCCTCTGCATGTGGAGCTAGAGGTGGAATGGGAGCTGGAATGTGAGGAACATATGCCGGAAAAGAAGTATGCTCCTGCGAAGACTGTGATCCTCCCCGAGAAGACTGCGATCCTCCCCGAGAATTGCTGGCCGAACCACTCCGTCCTCGGGGAGTGTAACGACGTAGCCTAGCTCCGTCACCGGACCCGTCACCGGACCTGAAAAAAATATCATTATTATATGAATTTATTTATATAAATACTAAAAACAATTGTAAGAACCTTATTTTTATTATATAAATGTTATATATAAACACAAATAAATACAAATAACATTTTTTAAAAATGTATAATTATTAGAAAACGTTTTTAAAAAATGTTTTAAATTGTTATAGAAACCTTTTTTTTTATAAATACAAATAACATTTTTTAAAAATGTATAATTATTAGAAAACGTTTTTAAAAAATGTTTTAAATTGTTATAGAAACCTTTTTTTTATAAATACAAATAACCTTTTTAAAAAAATTTAAAAATATGTATAATTATTGGAAAACGTTTTTATAAAATGTTTTAAAATGTTATAGAAACCTTTTTTATAAATACAAATAACCTTTTCAAAAAAATTTAAAAATATGTATAATTATTAGAAAACGTTTTTAAAAATGTTTTAAAATATATATAATTATTAGAAACGTTTTTAAATATATATATATATATATATATATATATATATATATATATATATTTATATATATAAGTATAAGAAAACGTTTTTTTAAATGTTTTAAAATATATATAATAATTAGAAAACGTTTTTAAATATATATATATATATATATATATTTATATATATAAGTATAAGAAAACGTTTTTTTAAATGTTTTACATAAATATTTTAACTTTAAAATTCCAAAACAAGAAAATAAACTAACATTCACAAAAACACAATCAAAACTAATGTAAATCACAACCTAACAACACAAATCTAAGATCTAATTCCTAAAACTATCCATTCTAACCAAAGTTCCTAAATTTGAAACCTAAAATCCCTAAACCTAACTTCCAAATCCTCAAAAAACAACTAATAAGAAGAGAGATTAGACACTTACATGATTTGGGATAGAAGTATGAGAGATTTGGAGGATTAACCGGCGAAATCGGAGAGAAACGAAGAAGAAATGGCGGAGAAGAGGAAGAGACCCGAGAGGAAGAGAGGAGAAATGGAGAAGGAAGAAGAAAGAGGAAAATATAATTAAAAACATACCGACGGAAATATGCCGTCGGTATTCCGTCGGGAAATTTTAATAAACATTTCGATTTTTTTTGTTCCCGGTAAACCACATTCCCGACGGCATTCCGACGAAAACAGGTCCGTCGGTAAAACATCCGTCGGGAAATCGTCGGGATATTGTACTTCTCGAGACTAACGAGTTCCAAGGCAAATAAAATTGCTCCTCCGTCGAAAATCCGTCGGGAATTCCCGACGGATTTCCGACGGAGGAGCAATTTTTTATACATCCGTCGGAAATCCGTCGGTAACTTCCGACGGATTTCCGACGGAGGAGCATTTTTTTATTAATCCGTCGGGAATCCGTCGGAAGTTACCGACGGATTTCCGACGGAAGAGCAATTAGACATCAATCGATCGATTCTAATACATAGGAAAACTCAATCGATCGATCCAAGAAAGCCGAGAGAAAACGAGAAAAGTGATCGATCGATCCGAAATCCAGATCGATCGATCCATTTATATGCATCCGTCGGGAATCCGTCGGGAATTTCCGACGGATTCCCGACGGATTGTGTCATTTTATAGTTTTGGGGTTTCATAATATTGTGGATAACTTGATTATATGATAATCTCTGTATGTTAATGATTTCGAGGGGCTATAACCATTAAAATATTTAAAATAATACCGATTACACAAAGCACTTACTGTGAAAGTAGGTTTTCGCAATGTATATCTTTAAATGTATAAGTGTTAAGGTGATATATAAAGAATATGTCGATATTCTTCGTAATAATTTTTTTAGATGAAAATTTCATTCCTTATGAATAAATATACTATTACACACTTAAGAAGTGTCATTTCGACATTTTCCGTATCCAAAAAAATGACAAAATTAGGCATTTGCACAATGAAATTAGAAAGTCGTCGGGAATCCGTCGGGAATTTCTGACGGATTTCCGACGGCAGTCTAATTTTATTGTACAAACCTCAAACTGTCAGGAATCCGCCGGTTTTTTCCGACGGATTCCCGACGGACGGGCACGTTTTTGTCGGGAATCCGTCGGGAATTTCCGACGGATTTCCGACGGTAGTCTAATTTTATTGTGAAACCTCAAACTGTCGGAAATTCGCCGGTATTTTCCGACGGATTCCCGACGGACTTGCACGTTTCTGTCGGGAATCCGTCGGGAATATCAATATTCTCATAAAGTTTATTTTTTTACCTTAGAGAGAAGACTCCCACAACTTATAAAATTAAAATATTACTTATACAACTTATACAAATTGATCTAAAAATAACTTCATTAACTTAGACAATGCATAACTATAAATTTAAAACAACGTACAACTCTCAATATAAGTTAAGAAAGAGATACATAAATATTTAAATATATTACAATACAAATCTTCTCGGAATCTGTAGAATCAGAATCAGAATCTTGGTCAAACTCTCCAACCTCAGCCTCGTCCTCGGAGTGTACAACAGCATCATCGTCAAACTCGGTAAAATCGACCACGAGTTCAACACTTGCTACATCTTCAGTTGGAGTAATTACATTGCTTGCAGAGTTTGACTGTAATGGGTCATTATCAGAACTTCCGTGTACTCGTCCTCTTGGGTTAATTGACACTACAGTAATCCACGGGTCGTCCCTATACGTAACTCGAGGGTAACTAATGTAGCAAACCTATATATTGCACAAAATATATTGTTAGTATAATATGTAACCAACAAAATATATGGATATACTATGCATTATATATGGGGTAAAATTGTCATACCTGATCAGCTTGCGAAGCAAGAATGAAAGGATCATAATATTGCAGTTTCCACCTTGCTCAAATTTTTGACTTTCTTCTTCAGATGATACATGTAACGCTCATAAAGATACATCCATCTGTAGTTCACGGGACCACCAAGTTCCAATTCCCTTGCCAGATGAATAGTAAGATGTTCCATTACATCAAAAAATGATGCAGGAAATATCTTCTCGAGGTTGCACAGAATCACAGGTATTTTCTCCTTCAAATTGCGAATTCCCTCTTCGGTGACTGTTCTCGTGCATAAATCACGAAAGAAAGAACTTATTCCTGCAATTGCTTCGTGAACATTTCGAGGTAATAGCGCGGAAAAGGCAAACGGAAGGAGGCGCTGCATCATTACATGACAATCATGACTCTTCAAGCCAATAAACTTTCCTTCACTTTTATCGACACAGTTGGCCAAATTTGATGCATACCCGTCTGGAAATGCAACCCTCTCCGTAATCCAATCAAAGAACTCCTCCTTTGCAGCTGCATCCAACCGATATATGGGAACAGGAGCCTTACCGTTCTCATCGACATGAAGTTCAGAACGATCACAAATATCGACCAAATCAAGTCTTGACTTCAAATTATCCTTCGTTTTACCTTGGACGTTAAGGATCGTGTTCATCAGATTATCAAAAAAGTTCTTCTCAATATGCATGACATCTAAATTATGCCGCAACAGATGATCCTTCCAGTAAGGGAGATCCCAGAAAATACTCTTTTTGTGCCAGTTGTGTAGTTCTCCAACAGCATCAACTGGACGACCTTCATGTCGACCAACGTCTGGGGTCCTTTCTGCACCAAAATCTCTTAATTGTTTCCACAAATCTTCTCCACTAACTTCTGGAGGTGGACCGTCAAACACCCTCTTGTTCTTCGTAAACAAAGTTCTACTCCTACGATATGGATGATCGGGTGGTAGAAATCTTCTGTGACAGTCAAACCAACACGTTTTCCTTCCGTGTTTTAGTTGGAAAGCATCTGTGCTATCTTGGCAGTATGGACATGATAACCTCCCATGCGTTGTCCATCCAGATAACATACCATATGCTGGGAAATCACTTATCGTCCACATAAGTACTGCTCGCATCTGAAAGTTTTGTTTGCATGAAACATAGTATGTCTCAACACCATGCGTCCATAGTTGTTGCAACTCATATACCAGTGGCTGAAGAAAAAACATCAAGTGATCTTCTGGGATGTTCTGGTCCAGGGACGAGAATGGAGAGAAACAAAAACTCTCGTCGCATGGCCAAATTAGGCGGTAAGTTGTATGGTGTCATAATTACTGGCCACAAAGAATATTGTCTCCCGCTCTTTCCAAATGGGTTAAAACCATCAGTACATAATGCAAGATAGACATTTCTGCTCTCATGCGCAAATTCCGGATATGTTGATTGAAAATGTTTCCAAGCTTTTGCATCTGAAGGATGTCTTATCTGACCATCTCTAGAGTGCTCTGCATGCCATCTCATTGGTTGGGCTGTGCGTTCAGACTGGTAAAGCCTCTTCAATCTTTCCGTCAAAGGCAAATACCACATTTTTTTGTAAGGCACCAGAACTCTTCCACTTGTATCCTGATAACGAGCTTTCCCGCAAAATTTGCATTTATCCCGTTTCTCATCCATTCTCCAGTATATCATGCAGTTGTCTCTGCATACGTCTATCATCTGATACGGCAAGCCAAGACCCGCAACAAGTTTCTGCACCTCATAATATGATCCCGGTGCAAGATTTCCCTCAGGTAGAACACCTTTAACAAAATCAGCAATCGCATCCACACATTCTTCAGCTAAATTATAATCTGTCTTAATACCCATCAATCTAGTTGCAGATGATAAAGCTGAATGACCATCTCTACATCCTGTGTACAAAGGTTGTTTTCCTGCATCCAACCTTTCAAAAAATCGCATAAATTCTGCATTGGGTTCTTCTTCCCCTCTGTAGTGATCGTTAACCATCTGCTCCATACCATAACCATAATCTACATCTTCTCTTCGTTCTTCAAACCTATTTCCGAGTTCTTCTAACCTATCCACAATCTGAGTTTCGCTAGTACTACCATATTCATAACTAGTTTCTCCATGAAGATACCAAACCTTGTAACTCCTATCAAACCCTTTCTTATATAAATGTTTCCAAACATCCCATTCCTTTAAAACCCTACTATTTTTACATGAAGAGCAGGGACATCTTAACATACCAGTATTTGCTTCTGGTTGGCGTTGAACTACCGTCATGAATTCTCCAATGCCTCTCGCGTATTCTTCCGTAAGTAAATTGGTGTTTGGATCCATATGATAATTATCCATCCACGCACGAAAATTATATGAAGACATGATTTTTTTCGAAAATGTTGTTTCCAAAGAGAGAAAGAAGAGGGAAGTGAAGAGTGAATGAGGGGAAATGAGGAGAGCATGTATTTATAGAAGAATGATGCCGACACTCTGACGGAATTCTGACGGATTTCCGACGGACATTGCTGAAACCGTCGGAAATCCGTCGGAAATGTCTGACGGATATCTGACCGATTAGCGACTACTTCCAACGGTAACAACAATCATCGATATTTCTGACGGATTCCCGACGAACACTACTTTCCGTCGGTAATTTCTGACGGATTCCTGACGGATACGTGTTCCGTCGGGAATTTTTGACGGAATTTCCGACGGAGTCCCGACGATGTCCAACGGTAACAAAAAGTCGTCAAAAATTCGTCGGATATCTGTCGGTAATTTCCGACGGATGAGATGTTGTCGGAATTTCGTCGGGTTTTTCTGACAAAATTCCGACGAAAACAAAATTACCATTTTCGTCGGGTTGCCGTCGGAAAGTCGTCGGTATATTCCGACGGCCGCGCTCTCCGTCGGAATGTCCGTCGGGAGTTACCCTCCTTTCTTGTAGTGTATCGAATATCACAAAAATAATTGCATCTATTATTGTCACTATTGAATATATCCCAAGTAAAATATATAACCAATGCAGAAATTTCCAAAAGATAATTAAAGACTGAAACAAACTAGCCAACTAGCAGTGTCTCCTTGACATACATTTTGTGTGTGTTGAAAGCATATATAATGACAATTTTACAGACAAGCAATTAGTTGTGAAGAATTGAGTAGTCATCCCTAAAATTAGCTCTAAGCCAAACTATTTGTTAAGGCTTAACTTTCTACGTCACATCTTTGCAAAGAGGTTGGTTCGAGCTGGGTTTGTCCTTGTCTTCTAGAGAAGATGACTTCTCAACCCATCAACTATTCAAGTCATACTGTTATAGCAATATACCAAAAAACATTGCGCTTAATTTTTTGCTTTTAAAATCATTTTCATAAATATCTTTTACTTTTGATTGTGGGGACAATTAGGTCAGACGACCCCATTTCCTTAGATCGGTATAGATGCTTAGATTTTTTTTTTTTTGAAGTAATGCAGTGATGGATGGATCGGAATAGATCTATGAAACAGTTAAGTCCATGCATGGTTATTATTGTAATAAAAAATCTCTTGAGAAGAACATAACATTGGCACCCTAACAAAATGAGACAGAAAATATCTTACTTAACAATGAAATATTTTTAGTTATTTTAACAAACATCAGAAACCACTTTTTCAGTTTTCAGTTTTGACATCTCCTTTCCTAGTAGAAAAGGAAACGAGAATGGTAGCTAAGAAAAACCTGCATGCATGGTTAGAGAAAACGGTAATATATGTAGTGGTGCATGGATTCAGCACGAATACGTTGCATAATAGTAACAACGCATAACTTGTCGTCTTTCACCCAATGTTCGATAACTCGCTAGGCGTTACGCGTGCGGTCGGGTTGGGCCTAGCGCCTAGACAATAAATCGGAAATTTTTCGGGGATTAATCGAGGATTAATTTTATTCATTATTTATTAATTTTAATTTTAAAATTTAAATATATAATGTCAAATATACGTTATCAAATGAAAATGAACATATTGTATATATATAATTAGAATTATTCAGCTATAATTCAAATTTTAACAAGATTGATAATCAAATAAGATAGTGTGACTAATTAATATTTAATTAAATGAATGAAATAAACAAAAACTTTTAATAAGAATATAAAAGCCCACAAAAAAACAAAGATAGCCCAATAACATCTTCTACAATTTATCAGATGATTTGACGATAATAATAAATCAAATAAAAGAAGATTTGTTTTCAGAAAAAAAGAGAGAAGGAACAAAATGCAAAATGTCCCACATCGCTTACGAGAGGATAAAGTTTGAGAAATTTTCTCTTATAAATATACTAGTTGAATGGCATAGAAAATACATGATGAACGGCCCAGCCTTTTGGTGGGCTTTTAGTTGATTAAAGTATTAATTCTTTTTTTTTAATAAATCGGTTATTTCACCGATTTGAGCGATTTATCGCATATTAATCGGTCATTATTCGGCCGTTATTCGGCCAGCGATTAACACGTCCGATTTGGACATACTCGCGGCGGTTAGGGTCCGGTTAGCGATTACCCGGCCGGTTTTGCGGCTGCGCGCCCGCGTTTTTGAACACGGCTTTCACCGGCTTCGAGGGTTCAAACAAAGACGATGATAATTAACAAACAAACAAAATAAATGCAAACCTCAAAAAAAAAAAAAAAACCTTAATTTCTACGTACAGTTAATAACTTTTTTCTTGTTGTCGTCTGTAATTGATAACATGTGAACATGACAAAAAAATAAATGCGAAGACAGGATGTACTATTATTTGAAGGTTTGAATCATATACAAATATGTTAGAATCTCACATCAAGACATGAGTTAATATATGGAATATAAACAAATAGAGGAGAATTCGGGTGCGATGAACTATAAAGGGCCCCAGGGTAAAAAAAAATAAAAATTAGGAAGCTGTTAATAATTTTCTTTAACTAATGTCTTACGTATAACGA
>CAJHQP010008998.1:0-24322 GCA_905132765.1 Moricandia arvensis
ACCAAAGGTGCAGAGACTTGTACCTACAAAATTGCAGAATGAATCCGAACCTGTGTATACAAGCCCCAAAGCAAGAAAATAATGTCAGGATTAGTGTTGGAAATCAGTTTCAGTTCCTTCAAACTTTCTAAGAAAGTGTGATATAGTAGCAGGATGATCCACTTTGGTATCTCTAGTAATCTCTGCAACAACCTTCTAAAAATGGTGCTAAAGTGTGGTTAACAATAATAAATCTTGGCATATATATATATAGAAAATAAAAATAAAAACAAATTAAATAGCATTAGCGAACCTCCCCCGACTTAAATTACACTGTCCTCAGTGTAATCCGCCCCGGGGTTAGGGAAAATCAAATAATAAGTAAATAGATTGAGTAGAAAAACATGATACCAAACTATGTAAAGAGTATCGATCAATGGTAGGCGTGTGTGGTCGATCGATGGTCTCAATCCAGTGTCGACTAATGGTACCTCTATGGTGTCGATCGATGGTGTCTCAAACAGTCTATAAAATAAAGTAAAACTCGAAATAAGTAGTAGTACAAGTAAAAACGAAATAAAAGCTTACTAAACAGTGGGTTGCCTCCCACTCAGCGCTTTGTTATAGTCTTTAGCTCGACGTTGTGAACTCTCTAACTAATATGAAGTTGAATCAACACTTGGACAACAAGCGTCTACATCTTCTTTGCTCTTCTGAAACCATGTACTAATGAAGTTCCATATTGCCTCATCTCCTCTGGTTTTCGCATTCCTTGTAATTATTCTGGAAAACGCCATGGAATGCATACCCTCTTGTAGTTCCTCAATACTGCGCTGTAGCATTCTATGTCTGGCAGTTGTAATCTCTGATAAATCCTCCAATTGCTGAGAAATATCTTCCTTCATCAGGCTCTGAGAAAATGCAATCTCATCAAACCTATCTTCCAATTATATCTCTGCTGCTGTCTTTTGTTCGTTGTCGTCAGTGTCTATTGATGGTTTGATGTTGTCGTTGATCGATGCCAATTCGTCTGCCCTAATCGCATGCTGTCTCTGAACAGTATCAACATCTTGCTTCATCTCATCCATGCGTGCAGTCAAACCGGTGAGGCAGGTGTCTATAGGATAGTAGGCATCATCCAACCTCTTGTAAAAATCATCCAGTGACATAACTTGAGTTTTGTAGATCGCATTCACACTATCATCAGTATCTTCTCTGCTCTATGTCTGTTGATCTTTCTTAGACATAGCGATCCTTGCTGCATGTTTCGGTAAACATATGTAGCTCTGCTCAAACAAGTTAGCTCTCTTTAGAACTACCATGATGTCTTCCGCTTGCACATTCACTAACCTTTCGTCTGTAGCTCGTGCATTACCATTCTCATCTATGTAGATGCCATACTCATATTTCTTTTCCCAGCGGAAAATTCTGTTGCCCTCAGTATCAAAAGCTCTCGTACCCTGCTCGAAACGCCAATAGATCGATGTCCTGATGTTGGTGACGATCGATGGTCGCTTGAAAGTGTATGGATCAGTACGGATCAGCTCGTGCTTCTGCTCCTCAATATCGATAGATGCTGAATGGTGTGCATCGATCGATGGCTCCTTCTGCTGTCCAAATATATTACCTGATCCATTAGCCATAATAAGGGCATCTGCTACATCCTCCTTGAATAAATGTAGGATTCCCCATGAAAAGCCTGTGCGCTTCCCTCTGGGTCTCTGAAAATAGCGAACTCCTCTGGTCTAAGATTACTAATATCTGTCTCGTCTGCTCCATGTTCGTGCTCTGGTTCGTGTCTGATGTCATTCGATGGCTAGGAGTAGCCTGTTATAAAATGATTGATTATCCACTTTCGCATTCATCACCCAGCCAGCGTCCTCTGATGCCAGGCCGCGATATTCAATCTGCTCTTCCACTCTGTAATCTTCATTGTATCCTTCGCATACCGGACGTGTGTCGATGGTGTATGGTGACTGTCAATCAATGCTCGATAACAAGACTGTTGCGCAAAAAGGTTTCCAGCTCAATTAGCCATGGAAAGAATGTATGCAATATCTTCCCTCGTGACATTAAGTAGTCTGCCATCCATAGCTCTTGCGTGACCGTTTGGATCTCTCATGATACCAAACTCGTCTGGTTGTAGATAACCATATTCCTTCTCGCGTTCTGCAGCTGAATCTACTTCGGTTGCTGATTCGTGGTCAGTATCGATCGATGGTGTATGAGTGTCATCGATCAATGTCGAAATTTCCGAGTCAATGGGAAATATGAAAAACACCAGCCTTTTCCATAGCAATACCATGGTACTCGATCATCTCTTCTTCTATGTAGTCTTCGTCGTACCCGGGGTAGGCTGTCTTGTAATCACCATTTGTGTGGTAGGCATAGATCGGTTATGGAGTGTGAGTGTCGATCGATAACAAAGGGTGGGTGTCGACCGATTTCTGAACTGCAAGGTGTTGATCGATAGTTTGGGCTTCCGACTCTTCATCGAAGTCATAATCGCAGAAGCATCTGGCCACAAGTTCTGCATCATCACACAACTTCATGAGGGCAGGTTTATTCTTATTAATTTCAAAATAGATAATATGATCAAGGAAAGGCACAACGTGTTTGTCCTATGTTTGTCCTCATGTCGCAGATAGCTCCTAACTGTAGCCATGAAGGCTCTTCCAAGTAACAAGGAAGAATTCCAATTGATCTGGATATCCATCACATGGAAGTCTATCAGGACTAAGCCATCCTGAATTTTCAGTGGGACGTCTCTACAAATACCTCCTGAATCCACTCTGGAGCAATCCACAAAGATGAAAGAATCGCTGAAAGGCTCCACTTTCAGGTTCAATTTTTTCTGCCATAGCTCTGGGTATGATGCACACCGATGATCGAATATCACAGAGGGCGTTGGAAACATGTGGCTTTTGATTAGAAATGGCACTACAAATTTTCCAGGGTCACTTTTCTTCTCTAGAATAATCCTTTGTTTCTTCCTAGGATGGTCTATGGCAGTTTTATCAACCATTGTAGGTACTGATACACCCATATTCTGCTCCGGAGTTGTCAAGTTCGTGATTTTTGGAAAATGAACGTGTTTTGTTTCTGGGAACCGTCGATCGATTCTATGATCGATGCGTAGAATGATTTTTGAAGATTTTCCCAATTGTACTAACTTCACAGGCTCCGTCGATCGATTTGCAGTAACCAGTGTCGATCGATGTTTGTGCGAATGGCATCTTTCCTCTTGTAGCCTTTCTTTCATCACTTCTACCCAAAAATCATCATCAATTAGTGCATTAAGCTGGTGCATCTGTCCAGCTTCTGTCTTCTCCTTGATCATTAGACCTGCTGCATTACGCAGATGACCGTCTAGATCATGCAGGTCTCCATTCTCGTCTGGAATCAATACTAAAGTCGCAACCATCTGAACTTGTCTGCTTCTATCAATCGATATGGGTACTATGCTGTCGATCGTTTGTGTGTGATCAGTGTCAGTTGATGCTCGAGTTCAGATGTTGGTCGATGCTGTCTGTAAAGAAGTGTCGGTCGACGCGGTGTTGGTGCTTTCGATCGATGCTTGTCGTCTTTCTTTCGGACAGTACGTTTGAGTCTATCGGGGTAAGAGAATAGTAGTTCTTGTCCTTTATTGCTCATGGTGTGTCTTTGCATGCACCTGCAAAACAAGGAAAATAAAAATTTAGTAACTTGAACTTAGTAACAAACTTAGACTAAATCCTAGAAATTAAATCTAATGGTGATCAATGCTCCCTGACAATGGCGCCAAATTTGACATGCGTGTTTTTATTGTTCTAGCAGGGTATAAATATCCTAAAGAAATAGCTAACAAATTAACCCTAGTCTTAACACACAAAGAATACTCTTCCGAAAAGAGATCATGTGTAGTACTTAGGGATCGAATCCACAGAGAGGAATGATACACAAGAGATTTCTTATTTCTAAGGATTAAGCAAGATGAATATATATATAGGTGGCAAACAATCAGTTACGTAAATATTCATTATCAAGAAGTAGATATGGAATGTGGAAATATGTTAATATGAAAATAATACAAATATGGAAATATTCTAATAAACTAACTTGATGCAAATCTGTATATGCTAGATCTAGGGTTTCAAGCTTAATAGATTATAGTGGATAGGAAACACAAATATACAAATATACTAGAACTCAAATATTAATTATTTTGAACCTTTTAATTCCAACTCTCGTATGCGAGCAAAAGGAAAGACAATCGATCGACGGTTATGGCCGGGTGTAGATCGACGGTGAAAAAAGAAGGAAGTATGAACGAGATTAAGTCCACCAGGCTTATTAGACCAGCTCTCGCATGCGCCTAACAACCTAGTTCAATGTAGTCTATTCTGGCACATAACTTACTCTCGTAGTCGTCCATGTCCTACTTTCGAGATCCTAGTTAGCTACTCTAGAATGCAAACATTAAGCACAACTCAATTAATGGATATTAACTTAACTAGCAATCCTACTTTTGGGCTAATCCATAATTTCTATAATTCAACCCTGAATTTAGTTGATGATTACTCATACATAATCATAGAAAGAACAATAATATGAATAGAATGCATAGATAAAATATTGGGGTTCCAGTACAAATCTCCCTAACGAGTTATAAATTTTCTCCCTTAATAACCTAAAACTATAAAGCTTTGTGAGTTTTGTCAAGTATTGCCTACGCTTGTACTTGCACACCCTGCATGCTCTCAATACATATGCATAAATATAAAAACCCTAAAACATAGGCCAAAAATCGTCTACGGCATTTTTCGTCATTTGTCTTCTAAATTTGGGCTTGTCAGTCCGGTGTCTGCGAGTTAGGTACCGATCATTGTCAAGTTTGCAGCATCGATCGACCTTGGTATTTCATCATCCTTCGGCTCCAAGGTTGTGTCGTCGATCGACGACAGTCTTGTACTTCGACTCCTCAAATAGTCAGCTACGGATTCTTTTCTTATAAATGCTCTAAAAGCTCCAAGTATCTCCATTTATCTTCAAAACGTTCCTGAACCTGTAAATACTCTAAAACATATCCTACACACACATAATAGACCTTAAATAGAGCCTAGATAAATGGCCTAAAAATGGTAATAAATGGGCTATATCAAATATATTTGGTTCTTATAAACCAATTAGCATTAGGATTTGGTTTTCACAAACCAATATGGTTTAGGTTTAGGGATTTCTAGCTTAGAATTTCGTATTGGTCTTTCTTATTAACATAACCATGTGCCTCCATGAAAACATTCAAACATTATTCAATAAAATAAAGCTTTGGCTCAAACAATCATCTCAAAGGAGACTTCTCTATCTTGTCCATGTGTGTACAATTTTCATCACAATAAGAAGAGTGATCTTCTGTGATCCATCCTAGACACCAAGTTGGTTTATCCTTTGTCACGGGAGCAGGAAAACAACCTCTAAGCAGTCCATAGCTCGAAGGTAATGTCCATCACCATCTTCTATCCTTCACCCATGCCCCCTTCAAGTGATCTAGGGAGAGAAAACCATTCCAGGGCCGTACCTAGTCGAATCAGAGCCACTTGAAGGTTAGGGTTTGAAATTATATCCTAGGAGCACGAAATCTACGCAATATCAAGCATATCTTCCATGTATTATTTTTGAATCAATAGAAACAATGAGAAGAAAGCTGAGAGCAAAGCAACAAAGAAGTTGATGTAGAGAAGAGAAAAAGTTGTCCAGATTCCACCCATATGTGGAGAGTTTGATCCAGATACATACTTAGAATAGCAAAAGGATATAGATTCAATCTTTAACTACAATAGAAGCACAACAGAGAATCAAGTTCAGCTAGAAACTACTAGATTATGTGGATATTGACTGACTAGTGGTATCAGACAGCTAACACTAGGAGACAATATGGAGTGCAACATATTTCTTCTTGGTATGAGATGAAGGCTGTCATGAAGAAAAGGTTTGTAGCTAAGAGATATGGTCAAAATGATTTGGAGAAGTTTCATAGTCCATCTAGTTCAGCTAGAGCACGACCCAGGTCAGCCAAAGATGAGCCAAATACCTACATGGTCGCGGGGCACAAAGAAATTTGCAGCTACAAAAAGCATTTCTTGATGAATTGAAAAGCACACAGTTAAAGGAACACCTACTCACTGCTATGATGAATAACCCACAACAGAGTTCATTCCCATGTCCAGCATCAAGAGATGATGATCTAAGTTGTTAGCAAAAGGAAACAGAAGAGAAGAGAGAAGAAACTGCAGCAAAACAATGTGAGAGAGAACAATAGTTTGAATCAGAACCAACCACTCTTTGTCAAGCAGAAAACTAGGAAACCCATCTGAAACAAGAGGAGAGATCATTAGTTATATGTGATCACATTCCTGGTCAAAACCAAGCTGAAGTAGGAGTCCTTAATGGATCACTTAAAGCTTAGAAATCTGCAATTACAACTATGGTTGAAGAAGGTGTAGTCATTGAATATTTTTTCTTGTGATCTACTAACCAAACCTTCTGTATTTAATCAGACTAGCCTAGTGGAGCATATGAGGTTTATCAAGGGTGTGGAACACCTTTTTTAGAACCAGGAGGGAGCTTTTGTGTGCATAAAAGCACCAACATCACTCTGATCCAAACAGCAGCAGCATTGAAGCTTTATTTGGAATGGTTCTTGCATGAACAGGAAGATCCAATGGTAATTTCTTGTGAGTCTAAGCAGAGATCACGTCCCCAGAAATCTAAGATCAAGAATTGTGTTTGTTATTAATGGAGAGAGGCTCAATTAGAAGAAATGAGATATGAGCTAAACAAGGAGTAAAATTTGGTAGCTCTAAGAGTTGGTTGTCATGTGCATAGTCCAGCGAAGCATCTAGAATGTGTGAAGGCCTTACAAATCCTTGTGTTTGAGCCTGGAGGGAATATAAACATGCAAAAAGGATTAAAAAACATCCTGGTCCAAAGAGAAACAAAGAAGCTGAGATTGGACTGTCCATTCCTCCTTGAATAGCTGGATTTGAGGACAAATCATTTTAAAGGAGGAGGGAATGGCGTGACTGGACAGCTTAAAGCTGAATTTTTGGAAGCCAATCCATGTACCAGAAAGTCAATGGGTGACAACACGACCTAATGGGCATATTTTAGAGCTTATCGGCTCAATTCATGTGTTATTGGACCGAGAGAAGGCTATGTGCCTTGATGTGTCCTTTAAAAAGAAATGAATGACTATGAACCAGAATGGACGACTACTATGCAATCTATTTGACCAGGTAATGGGTGAAAGGAAGCTGGTTGGAGAGGAAATGGAATGGAAAATCAGTCATGATCCAAAATTGGACTCTTAAAACCGATATGTTTGAGAAATGGCTTGGAAATGGAATGAAAAACCACAGCTGGAAATGGAACAAAAAGAGCATTTGCATCATCCCTATGAGTATAAGAAGCAACCTGGTTTGGCCTGGATTGATGTGTAGTGAGCCCAATGAAGACTCTACCGAAAAAGGGTCTTATCAACCCATAAAGATAAAGGATCGACCACCATGGGCATCTTTTGTCTATGCACGTTTTTAAAGATATTATGACTTTATTTTAATGTATTTTGCCTTTTATTTAAGTAAAAACCAATTACGAATATATTTGATTCTTATAAACCAATTAGAATTAGGATTTGCTTTTCACAAACTGATATTGTTTAGGTTTACGCGTTTCTAGCTTAGAATTTCTTTTTGGTCTTTCGTATTTATGTAACCAAGAGCCTCCATGTAAATATTCAACCATTATTAAATAAAAGAAAGCTTTGGCTCAAACAATCGTCTCTAAGGAGACTTCTCTATCTTGTTCATGTGTGAACAACTTTTATCACAGTAAGAAGAGTGATCTTCTGTGATCCATCCTAGACACCAAGGAGGGTTATCATGTGTCACAGGAGCAGCAAAATAACCTCTGAACAGTCCATAGCTCGAAGGTAAAGTCCATAATTATCTTCTATCCTTCACCCACACCCCCTTCAAGTGATCTAGATTCCACCCTCCTGTGGCAAGTTTGATCCAGATACATACTTAGAATGGAAAAAGGATATGGATTAAATCTTTAACTGCAATAGAAGCACAGAAGAGAAGCAAGTTTAGCTAGCAACTACTGGATTATGTGGATATGCACTTGACTGGTGGTATCAGACAGCTAACACTAGGAGACAATATGGATAGCAACAGATTTCTTTTTGGTATGAGATGAATGCTATCATGAAGAAAAGGTTTGTAGCTAAAAGGTATGGTCAAACTGATTTGGAGTAGTTTCATAGTCCATCTAGGTCAACTAGGGAACGACCCATGTCAGCTATAGATGAGCCAAATACCTACATGGTCGCGGGGCACAAAGATATTTGCAGCTACATAAAGCACATCTTGATGAACTGAAAAGAACACAGTTCAAGGAACACCTACACACTGCTATAATGAATAACCCACAACAGAGGTCAGTCCAACATCCAGCATCAAGAGATGATGAGCTAAGTTGTTACCAAAAGGAAACAGAAGAGAAGAAAGAAGAAACTGCAGCAAAACAATGTGAGAGAGACCAATAGTTTGAATCAGAACCAACCACTCTTTGTCAAGCAGACAACTTGGACACTCATCTGAAACAAGAGGAGAGATCATTAGTTATATGTGATCACGTTCCTGGTCAAAACCTAGCTGAATTACGAGTGCTTAGTGGATCACTTTGTAGTAACAGAAGCACTCAGAAAGTACGCAGAGCACTCAGGAAGTCTCTGAAAGGTTGGAGTGGAGCAAGGATCCGTTGGGGATCAGACAAGGCAAGAGATCACATGCAAGTTTAAGAAGAGAGAGAGAGTAGACCAGTCACTTTCACTCTGCTGAATGAGCCCATTTTGTCTTCTTCAGCCAGCCTTAGTTTATTATTTTCTCCCTTGTCTCTTTGTAGATCTGTCTCCCTATTTATGGGACTTATCCCAGAATTAATCAAAGCAAGGAAAACACTTTCCTCTCTCTTATTCTCTTACCTACACGAATCCTCTCTTCTCTCTCTTGTTCTTCAGTTTGTTCATCATGTTCTTCCATTAAAAGCTCTCTGAATCTCTAAATTTTACAATCTCAACAACAGAAGGAATTAAGGAGCAATCTTAATTGCAATAGAACTTAACTCATCAGGGCATCACGTCTAAATTGGAATCATTTCGCAAACCTTCTCAGGTGAAATAGTTATGGTTTCTACAACTCAGGTGATCTTGTCTGTACTTTATTTGAATTTTTCTGAGTTTAGAAACATCTCAAACCTATCTATGGCGACGCAAGGTGAGTATGATAAGATACCTGATCATGTTTTCAAGAGTTCATTCATCAATGATTACACAGATATTATGGCATTTTGTTTTTGTCAAAGAGCATGTGCAGATTATGAAGCTTGGAAGCATACAAATAGAAACAAACAAGTGTGAGGAAGACCAGAGGTTCAAACCACCTGATTTGGACCAGGATAAAGCACGCAGACGTCTCTTACTTCATCATCATCAAAGAAGCACCTCCAGATGCAGCACATAATCCAAAACTGAGCAAAACTCAATTTGGAATAAGACTCTGTACTCTTTGATAGGTTTTTGTATATTGACTTGCCTTGTTTCAAATGTATCAGGTCTAAGGAATGCCTCAGGAGAAAGTAGAAATCAAATGGATTCATGATTACACCAAGAATCAGCAACAATGCCTACTGCCTCGATTTGCAAGGTGAGAATTTAAGCAATGAATTTGATGTTACTGATTTAGTTTCTTTTCTTGGCAGATGAATCAGATTTGAGGACAAATCTTTTGAAGAGGGAGGGATGATGTGATCATGGAAAGCACCAAAGGAATGTAATGTGATCATGGACCAGCTCAACAAGGAAGATGATGTATCCAGGAATGGCACCCATGGACAAACCAGCTGATGAAGATGCCTTAGCATTCCAGAAGGTCCCATGACTCGTTCTATCAATCAAGAAACTAAATGGAGCCATTGGAGGAATACTTAGACTCGGTATGGAAACAAGAAGAAGGTCTTGGAAAAAGCTTGATGATCCGAGATACCTTGATCACCTTTCAAGCTATCTCCTCATCTATCTGATTTAGTACTTAAGCAAAGTACTTGTGTGTCCCCTTTCCTTGCTCTCGGTTTTGTCCCAAAGAGGTTTTTTGGGAGGAAGGTTTTTAACGAGGCCACAAGCTGCTTTAACACATCTCCTAGGTGCTAATATCGGTCCAAGCAAAGAAGACTACTCTATCTATTTACCTTATGTTATGTTTAATCTATAGTTTTTATGTTATTAAGTTTTCGAAACCTAAGGAGCATGTTCCTTGGTTTCTATTTAAACCCTTGCATCCCTCATTCTAAAATAAGCAGTCTTTTATCAATCTCTCTCGTTCTCTCTTCTCTTTTGAGTCGAAGAATCTCTGGTGTGTCATATCCAGAACCTTAAGGGCTTCTACTTGGTGTGTAATATCCGGATCTAGTTGCCTAGGAGTATCAGGGAGCCTTTCCGCAGCTTCTTCTGTCACCATTCATCCCACACGCCTTTGGAGGATTCGAGTTTTCTGATTCATTCTCGCAAGGATTATCACTTGATCCCTCTTCCCCAGACCAGAGCCTTGCCTAGGATCTATTACATCTTCTCGCTTGGATGGTTTGCTTTGGCGCCTCCCCTGAAGTGATATGCGTCCATAAGCCTCTTCCACCAAGGGCATTCTTGATCAATCTTGACCAGAGAAGGTAGTTAACCCCCTTTAGAGTGACTGGAACCACCACTGCCTTGTTTTGCTCCATTTCGAAAAGCTATTGACCAGTGGGTAAAAGGATGAACCAAGGATTTTAGAGAAGTAAAGATGAGTTTCTGAATACTGGAGCAACCATAGAATAGAACAGAACAAGTTTACTTTGTTTGTATTGTGAACGGAAGATGAGAAAAGATGAAGAATAGTTGAGGAACTCGCAGAACAGATCTATTATCCACTGGATAAAAAGAATGTTCTTCAAGAAACTCAAGAACTGATCGGATGAAAAGGAAGAGGGAGGGAATAGAGTAGTTTTGCGGAAGAAAAATAGTTTTAGGAGCCAAATGGCTCTGATACCATGTAAGTTTTGTTAAGAACAGAGTGAAGAACACAAGAGAAAACAGAGAGTTTGATTCGAGAATTGGAGGAGAGAGAGAGAAGTGTTTATTAGAGAGAATAGAGAAGGAGTTCTTTTCCTTAAACTAAATAATGGTTTGGAGTACAACATATATAGACACAGGGAGACAGAAGAGAAAATAATAACAAATGTCCACTTGCGTCTGCTCCCCAACGGTTATCAACGCAGTTTGAATTTGAATTTCCCAAATCTGAACATTGTGATGTAGTTGATGCATGTAGTCGAGGCATGTAGTCAACTATATGATGTAGTCGAGGCATGTAGTCGAGGCATGTAGTCGACTATATCACAGGACTATGTAACCTGTGATGTAGTTGAGGCATATAGTTGACTATATCACAGGATATATAACCAGATGTTCTTCTCTTCTCTTGATGTCTCCATCTTTTTATTCATGTCTTCATGTCAATGACAAATCACCCTCAAGATCAGTCAAGGGAATCAAAACCAGAAGGGTTTTCATCAGATATTGTAGGACTTTGGTGGGAATTTGTTGATTAAATAGCAGGCTGTCATCACTGCATCTCCCCAAAACCTCTTTGGTACATTCATGTGGAACATCATGCTTCTGGTCACTTCCATAAGATGTCTATTCTTTCTCTCAGCCACACCATTTTGTTGTGGAGTATATGGACAGCTTGTTTGATGGATCACTCCATGTTTGGCTAGGTGTTGTTTGAATGCATTGCTGGTGTATTCTCCTCCATTATCTGATCTCAAAATTTTTATCTTGACATTGTAATGGTTAGATACATAAGTTTGAAAATTTATGAATGCATCTAACACCCTATCCTTTGATTGAAGCAATGTGATCCATGTGTACTTAGATTTTTCATCTATAAATGTCACAAAATACTTATGATGCTCTCTAGATGCACAAGGGGCAGTCCACACATCAGAGTGAATTAAATCAAAGACATTTTCATAGATTGTACTAGATTTAGGAAATACAGTTCTACAATGTTTTCCTAAGATGCAAGCTTCACAATCTTTTTGAAATGAAATACTAGGCAACATGATGTTTAAATTACGAGAGTGAGGATGTCCTAATCTAGCATGCCACATAACATCTTTAGGGAAATTAAAACATGAACTTAAAGCATGGGATAAATCGGATGCAAGCTTAGTGTCTTCCAGCAAGTACAAGTCTCCCTTGGTCACACCTTTGCCAAGTAACCTACTAGATTCAATATCCTGAAAGGAGACATCATTAGGAGTGAAGGTAACCTTGCAATTCAAATCAGTAGCAACCTTTTTAACAGATAACAAGTTGGATGTAAAATTTGGCATGTAAAATGCCTTAGATTCTTTATCAAACAACCTAAGATCACCTACTCCTTTAATTGGTACCATTTCTCCATTAGCTACAAGAACATTCCCTAGGGCAGGAACAATATTTTTAATCAACCCTAGATCACTAATCATATGATGGCTAGCTCCTGAATCAATAACTAAGGGTTTTGTCATTTTGGAGTTTGTTAAAGCATTCAAGGAGTAACGAGTATTAGTAGCATGTAAAGAGGTACCAAGGATGTTACCAGAGTTGTCCTTGAGTATCTTGATGAGAGCCTCAGTGTCAGATCGCTTGATGGCTTCATCCTGAGTGGTTCCCAAGGAAGAGGAGCTACTGGAAGCCAGAGTTTTCCCTTCACTAGCCGGATTAAGGTTAGTGGTTGAGTGCATGGAGTTTGAGGTAGCTGATTCGCCCATTTCACCAGAGAAGTTGGCTCTTGCATCATGGTAAGCAGTCCTGAACTTTTGTGGCTTAAGATGTGGGTGAAGAATCCAGCATCTGTCCTTGCCATATCCCTTCTTCTTGCAATGACCACAAACCCAAACCTTTTTGTCCTCAGGCTTGTAGTGGCTCTTGTTTGCAGTACCATTAGCTTGATTCACTAACACAAGCTCTCTTTTCCTCCAAAGAGGCCAACAGAACCTTGATCCTTTTTGTTAGATTTTCAGAGTATAGACTCGTGTGTGTGAAGAACAGGATGAACAATCCCCTTTGGGGTAAGAGAGAACACGAAATGTGGTGTAGAGAGTGGATCTGGTTCTGCTTGTGTATACTTGAACCAGAAACAGAGATTAGAAGAGTTTAGAGAGATTTGAGAGATTAGAAAGAGATAGATTAAGAGAGCCTGATTCAAGAACACTAAGCTTTATGAAGTAGAGAGGGGAAATCCCCCTTACTCCCTTAAGAGCTTACAAATCGCCAACTACAACCATTTATAGGCTTTACAAGTTTCTGGACCATAAACCTAAATCTAATGGCTGTGATAAGACTTGAGAATGAATGGCTAGGATGGCTGGCGAGTTTGAATCTGGTCAAGGGAAGGAAGGCTCATGATTGGCTGTCCAAAGGCTCCTATGAATCTGGCTGGTTCTTTGGCTAGATACATAGTCTCTTTTGCTCTTCTTTTCCAGCAAGTAACAGCCAGAACCAGCCTGTCATCGCACCTTATCTTCTTTTATCCACAAAGCATCTTCTTGGTTTCTCCTTGATGCCATTTTGATTCCTCTTGATCAGAAACATTTGGTTTAAGTCCCGGACTTTGCACGGACCACCAGGGAGTGTACGGACAGGTTATGGTCCGTACACTTTTGCCCTATTTTTGCACAAAGTCTAAAACACTTCAAATGGTCGAGTATCAAAGTTCTGGGTCGACCTTGGTCCGTACGGTCTGTACAAGTCCGTACAGAATCCGTACGGGTCGCCCTATTTTTGCCCACTCAACCCTTTGATCCCAAATGATTCCTAAAGTCCCTCCTGGACTTAATCTTCACTTTACATTAGCTTCAGGACCTTCCTTGACACCTTTAAACCCTCCTAAAGTCTTCTTAGACAATCTCCGGGGGTCTTGCCCTATTTTTCCACAAGACCCTAACTTCACCCAAACTCATCCTTTTGCTCCATTTCATCTCTTCAAGTTAACACTCCCCTCAAGCTTGACTCTAGTGATCCTAAGTCAAGCTTGGAACCTTGAAGAGTCTCCTCATTAAAAACCTTATCAAAGAAAACCCTTTTTGGGATAAAACCTTGATAAGGAAAAGAGTAAGATCTCCAAGGCCTAGGGATTGGCCAGTGAGTTCTTTGTGTCTCAACCAGGGTGGTGGACACAAAGAACTCTGGATCATGGCCCTCACTGTGGTGCAAGTCTGGACCGACTCTCATTGCACACCACTAACTCTTCTTGAGCTCATTTAGCTCATCTCATACTGATCTTGGTCTCTCCCCCTTTCACTTAACTTCTTGTTGGGTTAAGTGCTCGGATTACCAAGATACAAACTCCATTGAGTACCATCTTCTTTCTCTGCCTTGGTTGCTTCTTCTTCTTGAATAACCACCAAGGACTCCATCTTCACAGATCATTGAAGCTTCTCAATACTCCCCCTCAAGCTTGACCATGTGGTACAAGTCAAGCTTGGAAGGACAGCTTCATGATCTTGATCAACACACCACTGCCCACTCCTTTCTGATCTCGCCACCTTGAATGGAATGCTGGGAGATACCTCATCTAACTCTTCAACCACCTCACTTCAGAAGCCGCATTGTAGAGTCACCTTCTTCTTCACACAGCCAAGAGTGTTCTGACCACTCTCTTGTCTAGACTCGCCACTGTCTAAACCCGGATGGCTCCATCTTCTATTCCTGGTGCAATGGTGAGGAGGAACCAGGTCTTGAACTTAGATCATCAGGTAGCTCACTCAAGTCCCCACCTCAAGCTTGAATTGAGTTTAGGTTCAAACTTGAAAGTGAGCCTGAATAAGCATCCAAACCAGGAGCACACCACCCCAACAGGTGCGCTTAAATCACTGGTCCACCTTCATGTCTTCAGCTCCAAGTACCCTCAGGTGACCGGCCTCCTCAAGCTTCAGTGATGACCTTGCCTTGTGCATCTTCACGAACCAGGAGCGCATCACTCCCAACAGCTGCCCTTAGACTACTGGCTTCATGCACAAGCACCAACAACTCTCCACTGCCTAAGCAATGGGCAAGTCTTCCTCTTTGTTCCGGATTGATGCTGAACAAGGACACTCCTTGTGAACCTGAAACAACACTCAAACTCCAACCAAGATAAGACACACTTGCATTGGGATCAAACCTTGACTTATCATCAAGTTTGATCACCAATGTCACAAGCTTTGCACTTAGACATCATCTCATTGTCATTAAGATCCATCTAATGCAAGCTTTGAGATTTTTGATATCTAAGAAGAAAAGTAACCAGAAAGAGATTAAGAACAGATTTAGAGAGGAAAGATTTGGTTTAGACTTCACGAGAAGAGAGATTATAAGAGACTATGAAGAACATGTTTGGAGACTCGAAAATATTAGAGAGAACTGTATGATTTATTCATCCACTCGGGGTTTGCTTAAATAGAGAGAGTTACAAGGGTTTTCATAAAGCAAAGGAGAAAAGGTGTGGCTGTGGTCGAGAGAAGGGTGCGCCTAATTCAAACCGAGGCTTCCTGGCCAAGCAAATGGCATCAGCATCTTTGACAAGATGCTGATCCTTCCAGCTCTTGCCAGCCTGTCCACGCGGCTCTCTTCTTCCTTTCCAACGGGTGGATAAGGTTACCTCCCAAGCAAAGCAGTCGGGTAACTTTGGTTTTACCCGAATGGTAAAAACTGGTTGAATGCTTTTGGTCGACCTTGTACGGCCTGTACGGCCTGTATGGCATGTACGGCCTGTACGGCCTGTACGGCCTTGTACGGCCTGTACGGCCTTATACGGACAAGGTCGATCCAAACCCTTCTCCTCCCATCTTTCTAATTAACCCCAAAGTGGATTCCACAACTTAACACTCCCTCTCAAGCTTGAACATGTGGAACAAGTCAAGCTTGGAAGGCTATGGGATCTCCCTCATTAAAAACTCACCAAAGAGAAAACCCTTGTTGGGATAAAACCCTTTGATGAGGGAAAAAGAGTAAAGACCCCATAACAGGGGATTAGCTAAGTTGGGTTAGATCAATGAGTCCCAACCTCACATGGATGGACTCCATTGTCTTCTGTCTAGCAGCCTTTGTAAACACATCCGCCAACTGATCCTCACTCCTTGTGTAACACGGCAAGATCACACCCAACCCAATCATCTGTCTCACCTTGTGGCAATCAACCTCAATGTGCTTGGTTCTTTCATGGAAGACTGATTTTGAAGCTATATGGATCGCTGCTTGACTATCACAATGCATAGTCATTGGTGTAGACTGATCAACCTCCACATGATCCACACCAGCTCGTTTGTAAGCTTCAATATTGCCCTATACTCAGCTTCAGCACTGGAACAAGAGACCACCTTCTGGTTCTTGCTCTTCCAGGTAACTAGGTTCCCACCTATGTATTAGAGTGGAGCAAAACAAAGGAAATGTGAAGGCCAAACAAAGGAAGTGAAGGCCAAGCATTTCCACACCAAAATGACCAGAAGAAGAAGCTGGTTGATGATCCAAAGAGAATTCATAAAGAGAAGCCAATTTGGTTCTGTTTGTGCAGTCTTGCTCCACAAGCTACTATCTTGACCTAACTTACCCTACAAGGCAAGAAAGGAGTTTGGAGACTTAATATGGACGTGGGAATCTCTGTTAAGTCAAGGAAATATGTTTGAAATTAAATAAGTGTGGCTGGTTTGAATTTGGAAAGAAGAAGTAACATGGGTTGCTTTGGAGAAGCAGCTGGACCTGTCTCTTTCACTCAAGCAGGCTGTGCCAACCTCTCTCCTATCCCTTTCTCCTCATCTGGTCGTGGCTTCCCTTGTCCATATCCTCCTAGCATCATCAGAAACCCCACAATAATATTTGTTTAGTCATTCCTGATTTAATCTTTGTTTATTGTAAGTGACTGTCTATTTAAAGACTTCACCACCTCTTGTAACTTTCATCCAGTATCAATACAAGTTCTCTCAGTCTAATTTCGTGGCTCTCTCTCCATTGCTTGTGTCTAAACAATATTCACAATGTAAGGAGTTTATAGTTATGGTTTAGAGGCTGCCTTAACTCTCTTTCTCTTAAGGCAGCCTAATACTTGTAAAACTCACTCTAAACTCTTCTTTATCTTCTTTTAAGCTCTAGATTACTGATTCTAATCTCTTGTCTCCTTAAGTGAACAAACTGAAAGTGCTGTGTCACTTCTCAAGGATTAGATTCAAACTAGAGATATTTGTAGTTCTTGTATCAATCTCACAGCCACTTTATCTCTCTAGATTCAGATGGTTGTATTGATTGTTTGCTGAGAGGATTCAATCACAAGTTGATTGTCTCTTCCATTCTTAAAGAGTAAGTTCATGTTCTTAGCTATTCATAGCTTTTCCAACATGGTATCAGAGCCTTGTTGCTCTTCTTGGGCTGAACTCACTTCTTTTTGTCAATTTCTTCATATCTCTCTCTGTCTCTCCTTTAATTTTTTTTTTTGATGAGCTTTGTAGCTGGGATTCAAAACTTGGACAGTAGAGAGTGTAGATGAAGTATGAAATCTGTGAGTTTCTTAAAGATGCAAGTCTTTAAAGTTTTTTTTAATCAATGACTCTCCCCTTTATCTCCTCATTGTTTAAGCCTTTGGATGAAAGATTAAAATCTGTTCATGTCAGCTTGAGGGAGGGAGAAAGGATTATACTTGTGTCTTGGAAAAACACTTGAATGGATTTCAAAAAAATGTGTGTGTTCTTCATCTTGTCTAATGACTTCTTTTAAGAGGACAAGATGGAGTTCTGTTTTGGTTTCTTCTCTCCCATGTGTAAGCTGTGGACCTGATCTTGAGTTGGGATCCTAATCAAAGGCTAAGGGAGGAAAATAAAACAAAAGACTTCATCTATTTTGTGATTTAAAAACAGTTTTAAAAGATGAAGTTCTTGTTGTTTTTGTCTCAAACATTATCAGTCATTTATCCCCTTTGTCTCTCAATTTTAAAAACTTGTTAAAAGACTTTAAGTCTAATGAAACCAATGCTTGAGGGAGGGAGATAGACTGATGGTGAACTGAAGAAAATTGATTTGTTCTAAGTTTAAGAATGGTGATTGGTGTTTGTGCTTGGTTGTCTTAAGAAGACAATGCAAGTTTGGTTGATCTAGAGCAGCATCAGAAGCAAGCTTTGGGGGTTAGAACCAATGGCCTCAGATTCATGGACCCAAGACAAGAAGATCTTGAGGAGAAGTGGCTGTAGGAAAGTGATGAATCAACTCACCAGCAAGATGTTAGCTAAGGGTCAGTAAGCTTCATGATGAAGCTTACTGAAGACACAGCCATGGAGCAGTGTGTACTTCCGTTTTGTGTTAAAGAAAGAGGTGTTGCACAAGGTAAGATCATGGCGCCAACACCCTCAGCAACCAGTTCAGGTCATGGCGGTTCTAAGACATGTTCAAACTGCAAAGAGGACCATTGAGCAAAGAAGTTTCAAGTCTAAATATAGCCAAGGTCATAGCTATTCCAATGCACCGCAAAGGCTATACTCTTTTTGCCCTCATCATGGTTTTATCCCAAGGGGTTTTACATGGTGAGGTTTTTAATGAGGTAGTCATTTGCGTGTTGCAAGCTTGGCCTTTGCAAGCAATGGCTTCCGCAGCCCAACCTTGAGGGAGGGTATTAGAGTGGAGCAAAACAAAGGAAATGTGAAGGCCAAACAAAGGAAGTGAAGGCCAAGCATTTCCACACCAAAATGACCAGAAGAAGAAGCTGGTTGATGATCCAAAGAGAATTCATAAAGAGAAGCCAATTTGGTTCTGTTTGTGCAGTCTTGCTCCACAAGCTACTATCTTGACCTAACTTACCCTACAAGGCAAGAAAGGAGTTTGGAGACTTAATATGGACGTGGGAATCTCTGTTAATTCAAGGAAATATGTTTGAAATTAAATAAGTGTGGCTGGTTTGAATTTGGAAAGAAGAAGTCACATGGGTTGCTTTGGAGAAGCAGCTGGACCTGTCTCTTTCACTCAAGCAGGCTGTGCCAACCTCTCTCCTGTCCCTTTCTCCTCATCTGGTCGTGGCTTCCCTTGTCCATATCCTCCTAGCATCATCAGAAACCCCACAATAATATTTGTTTAGTCATTCCTGATTTAATCTTTGTTTATTGTAAGTGATTGTCTATTTAAAGACTTCACCACCTCTTGTAACTTTCATCCAGTATCAATACAAGTTCTCTCAGTCTAATTTCGTGGCTCTCTCTCCATTGCTTGTGTCTAAACAATATTCACAATGTAAGGAGTTTATAGTTATGGTTTAGAGGCTGCCTTAACTCTCTTTCTCTTAAGGCAGCCTAATACTTGTAAAACTCACTCTAAACTCTTCTTTATCTTCTTTTAAGCTCTAGATTACTGATTCTAATCTCTTGTCTCCTTAAGTGAACAAACTGAAAGTGCTGTGTCACTTCTCAAGGATTAGATTCAAACTAGAGATATTTGTAGTTCTTGTATCAATCTCACAGCCACTTTATCTCTCTAGATTCAGATGGTTGTATTGATTGTTTGCTGAGAGGATTCAATCACAAGTTGATTGTCTCTTCCATTCTTAAAGAGTAAGTTCATGTTCTTAGCTATTCATAGCTTTTCCAACACTATGAAGGTACAATATCCAGTGGTTGACTTCCTATCCAGCCTATCTCCTGCCCAATCCGCATCACAACAGCCCACCACTTCTGTGCTCTTATTGCATCCCATCCATACTCCAAGGTTTGGTGATCCATTTAGATACATCAGGATCCTCTCAACCATGTGCCAATGGTGTTCCTTTGGGACTTGCATGTGTTGACTCACCTGATTCACAGCAAAACATATATCAGGTTGGGTAATGGTAAGATAGATCAACTTACCAACAAGCTTTCTATAAAGCTTAGGATCATGGAATGGCCGGTTGTCTTCAATCTCCCCCTCACGAGGAACCTTGTACCCATCCTCTAGTGGCATCTTTGCTGTCTTCCCTCCATGTTTCCCTGCATCTTTCAAGAGATCAAGTGTATACTTTCTTTGGGACAGAAACAAACCTTCCTTGGATCTACATATCTCAATACCAAGAAAGTATTTCATCTCTCCCAAGTCTTTAATTTCAAACACAGATTTAAGGAAGTCTTTAGTGGATTGGATACCTGCCTTGTGACTTCCTGTGATGATGATATCATCAACATACACAAGAAGGACAACTATACCTGATGTGGTCGGGAGAGTGAACAAGGTATGGTCCAGTTCAGATTTCTTGAACCCTTTGCCATTGAGAGTGGTGCTCAGCTTGTTGTACCATGCTCTAGGAGATTGTTTAAGACCATAGATTGCCTTCTTGAGCCGGAGCACATTTCCTTCTTTCACTAAATACTCTAGGCCTGGTGGAGGGTGCATGTAGACCTCATCTTCAAGTTCTCCTTGAAGAAAAACATTCTTCACATCCATTTGCCATAGTCCCCACTCAAGATTAACCGCAAGAGATAGGATGATCCTAATAGTGTGAAGTTTTGCAACTGGTGCAAAGGTATCCATATAATCTTCTCCATAGATTTGAGTGAAGCCCCTTGCAACCAATCTGGTTTTCTTTCTATCAATCTTTCCATTCACCAAGTATTTTATAGTAAAGATCCATCTACTGGTCACTGCCTTCTTCCCTTTTGGCAACTCACTTTCATACCATGTGTCATTCTTGATCATTGCACTCGCCTCAGCACCAACTGACTCCTTCCATTCCTTATCTTTAACTGCTTCCTCATAGGATCTTGGTATGTAGCTGTCATCTAGGCTGACCATGAAGAAACAATGTTCTTCTGGATACTGAGTAAAAGAGCAGACCACTTGAGATGGGTGCGCAACAGCTTGGGCATTATAGTAGACCCTAGTGTTGACCCAATCAGATGGTGGTCTTCTTATCCTAGAGCATCTCCTCAACTGTTGTTGTTGTTCTACTTCCCTTTCTTCAGGTTCTTCCTCCTCTTGATGATCAGGGCTTGGACTTCTCTGACCTTCTTGAGCATCTCCACTTTGATCATGGGACGCTGAACTTCTATCTTCCTCTGGAAAATCATCAAACTCCTCTTGACCTGAATCATACTCTCTACTGCTGTCAGAGCTTCCACCTTCCTGATCTTCATTGTTTCCCCCCTCATGATCAAGGTGGGGAGACTGATTTGCTTCATTTGTCCCTGTTTGACCACTTCCATTCGGGTTCTTGGTCACTCCAATGCCAAGACCTTCCAAGATAATCCTAAGAGTTGCTGCCTTATCCGAGGTAAGGTCCTTTAACTCTTCTTGATTCTTCTCCTCATAATACCCCCTTTCTTCTATGAACTTGACATCCCTAGACACCAGAACTCTTCTTGCCACCGGATCTTAACACTTGTATCCCTTCTGAGTTGTAGAGTAGCCTATAAACATTGCCTTGGTACTCTTGACTTCTAACTTGTTTTTCATCTCTCTAGGAATCAGTACATAGCAGAGGCATCCAAAGACCCGTAGATAGTCCACTGATGGTTTGTACTTGTTTAGAACCTCAAAGGGGGCTTGATCATGCTGTACCTTTGTAGGTGTGCGGTTAATGAGATAGCAAGCAGTAGCCACAGCATCACTCCAAAATCTCTTAGGCACATTGGCTTGAAACATTAAGGACCTTGCTACTTCCATGAGATGGCGATTCTTCCTCTCAGCTACTCCATTTTGCTGAGGAGTGTAAGGACAACTGGTCTGGTGAAGGATCCCATGTCGAGCAAAGTGATCCTTGAATGCATGACTGGTGTACTCTCCTCCATTATCTGATCTAAAAATTTTAAACTTGGCATGATAATGGTTAGTCACATAGGATTGAAAGTTTTTAAATGCATCAAGGACCCTATCTTTAGATGGAATGAGTGTTAACCAGATGTATTTAGATTTTTCATCAATGAATGTCACAAAATACTTATGATTATCCCTAGATATGCAAGGAGCAGTCCAAACATCAGAATGAATTAAATCAAAGCACTTCTCATAAACAGTAGATGATCTTGGAAAGACATTCTTACAATGCTTGCCTAAAATGCAAGCTTCACATTCATTATTTTCAAAAACAACACCTGGTAACATCAATTTCAAAGCTCTAACATGAGGATGTTCTAGTCTAGCATGCCACAAAGCATTCTTATTTAAAGCAGAAGAAACAGTAGTGAAGGAATAACTCTCATAAACAGTAAATTCAGAAACAGGATCAAGCTCTTCAAGCATATATAACTCGCCCTTGGTAACTCCTTTTCCAATCATATTTTGGCTCTCAATATCCTGAAATTCAACTTCATTAGGACTGAATATAACCTTACAATTTAAATCCTTTGTGCACTTCTTAACAGATAACAAGTTTGAAGTAAATTCAGGCATATAGAAAGCTCTTGAGTTCTTACTAAACAGTTTTAGATTTCCTATTCCTCTAATAGGAATCTTATCACCATTTGCAATCATGACATGACCATTAGCTGGTTCAATATCCTTGATCAGATTGGTGTCACTTATCATGTGATGAGAACCTCCTGAGTCAACTATCAATGGTTTAGATGAGCATTTAGCAATGTGACAACTAGCTTTAGGACTAGAGCAATTAAAACTTTGGCGGTTCATTCCATTCTCTATTTTCCTACCAGTTCTATCAGCCCTAGGCTCATTCACATTTTCCAGCTTCCTAGCAACCATTGAAGCACCAAGAGAATACCCATTAAGGTTACCAAAGGTGTTACCGTTCTCCTTGAGAATTTTGATGAGAGCTTCAATGTCAGACCTCCGGATGTAGTCTTGATCATTGTTCCTGCTGGTGCTTCCTGTATAAGCTACAAGCGACTTTCCTTCACTCGCCTCCTTCTTATCACCATCAGTTGTCTTGCTTGAGCCAGCACCATTTGAACCCTCCGAGATGTGAGCCCTTGCTTCCCTCTCCTTCATGAACTTGGCCGGCTTGAGATGTGGGTGTAGGATCCAGCACTGACTCTTCTTGTGTCCATGCTTCTTGCAGTGATCACAGTTGCCATTGAACCTCCGGTCTTCATACTTGTTGAAAGCTGCCTTGTTTGCCATTGCCGGTTCACCTTGATCAGTTTGCGCAGCTTGGTTAGCCAGGGTAAGCTCTCCCTTACCTCCAAACAGCCCAATAGAACCTTGCTCCTTTTGTATCTGAGCACACACATCTTCTAGAGATGAAGCTTCTCAGCTCTCAGGATATGCTTGATGAGGCTGTTGTAGGCTGGGTTTAGGGTGAGAAGGAGTCCAAAGACCTTATCTTGCTCACGCTTTTCATTCAACTCATCAGCATCAATCGTGCTTGGCCTCAGCATCTCAAGCTCAGACCAGAGTGCGCGGAACCTTCCAAGATGCTTGGTGAACTCCATATCTTCTTGTAGCAACCCATTGATTGCTCTCTTCACTTCAAACACCCAGCTCAAGTTTGAGATGTTTCCATACACCTTCTTCAAGGTATCCCATAGATCCTTTGCAGTTTCACAGTAGCTATAAGCTTCCATGATAGGAGTCTCAAGAGAGCCTTGAAGAAGTGTCATCACCATCATGTCTTCTTGCTGCCATTTCTCCACTTCACTTGTGGCACTTGTGGCGCCTGCAGCTTCACCTTCTTGAGTAATGAGCTGATGCAATCCAGGACGAGCCAACCTTAGAGGAACCTGATGATGAACCTGAATGGATGCAAGAACCAAGTTATTATCAAGAAGATGGCGTGGATCAGGCCCAAAATGAAGATGTCTCTCTCTCAGCCCAAAAGAAGCCCAAATACCAGAAAGAAGATCCATTTGTCATATCTGTTGGGCCCATCACGAGATCCAGGTCCAAGAAACTAATTAAGAAGATTGTTGGCCTTATTCAGAACCAAGAAAGTGAAAAAGAGATCCTTGGCCCAATCACCACCATCCCAACCACCTTCAATTATTCTGCTGTTTCCTATAACAGCTAGTTTATTTATGTTTTTGTTTTATTTCTTTCCCTAGGTGCTCATGCACGAAACTACAACTCTCAAGGCTCTCATGCACGAGTTGCTCTTGATTTTCCCTTTAAATTGTTGCTTTGTTTCAGTTCTGAACTCAATCATCATTTTAATCAAAAAAAAAAACTCTTTTCTTCTTGGTGATTCATTTGTTCTTTGAACAACTTGATTGTGAGGTGTGTGAACCCAAAACAATCAACAAGCTCTCAAACTGACTGGTGTGTCGAATCCAGAGTGAGAGAGAGG
>CAJHQP010008999.1:0-24314 GCA_905132765.1 Moricandia arvensis
AGCACTCAAAAGTCTTCTGAAACTGTAGGTCTGGACTTGAACGTAGAGCCTAACCTAAACCTGAATCCTAACATAGATCTCAGTCAAGATCCTTCCATAGATCTGGATGTGAACCCTAACCTAGACCTGAATTTAGATATAAACCTAAATCCAAACCTAGACCTGAATGTGGATCATAACTTGGACCTTTCTTTAGATTGTGGTTCATCTTATGGTCGAGTTCTACTAGTATCTTCCAAGCTCATACGTGAATGAGAGCGTCTACAAACTATGAGATACTTGCGGTTGGATTTCTCGCAGATTTTAAAACCCTAAAAATTAAACACTAATATATATATATATATATGTCCATATTTCAAGATTTTTGTAGACAGAACTCTCTATTGGAGATGCTCTAAGCAATTTCAATCTAATCTTATACATGCATCATGCTCAACAAACGCTGAAGAGATGCTCTGGGACAGCAGCTGCTGCAAATGCTCGCGTGTTCAATTAGAGACTTCTATATGACCACACTAAATTCATCAAGAGTGTCACGGGAGATACGAACCAGCCCTGTGAGAAAGATCTCAAACACGACAAAGGGGCAGAAGTTTTGACGTGGAGATGGGGAAAATGGGTCCGGTGGATTCAGCTGCTTCAGCGGATGAGGATGCTGCTTCTCATGCACCAAAACAGTCAACACCAAAAGGAGAGAGAGAGAGAGAGAGAGAGAGAGAGAGAGAGAGAGAGAGAGAGAGAGAGAGAGAGAGAGAGAGAGAGAGAAAGAGAGAGAGAGAGAGAGAGAGAGAGAGAGAGAGAGAGAGAGAGAGAGAGAGAGAGAGAGAGAGAGAATGAAGGACATGGTGGGAAGACGGTGTAGATCATGAGATATTAAAACATTATTAATATCAAAATAATTATATAATTTTGTAATTATTATACATTAATATTAAATTAATTTTTAGTAATATACACAACATAAAATTTATAATATTCTGTATAGAAATTTATAGAATAAATTTTTAGTAATATACACAACATAAAATTTATAATATTCTGTATAGAAATTTATAGAATAATTAAATATAAAATTAAAGAATAACTATAGATAAATAACTTAATCTATTCATTTATTTTTAAATTATAAAAATAAATCAAAGTATATCTACACACAAAATAACAAAAAAAATAAAGATTTTACAATATACTATAACTAATAAAAATTATGATTTTATGTAATTTTTTTAATTTCTGTACATTAACTATTTTTTATATGGGAACAGACTGTAATTAAAGACTTAATTTTTTTACAAAAGCATTAAAAAATTATTGACGTAATTGTATTCAATGGACGGCACATCTATTCTTCGCTATTCAAAGCGATCACATGTGATCACCTAGTCCAAACCAACTAGATATTCAAATATACAAATATTTCGTTATGGCAAAATAATAAAGCCTCTTACCAAATTAAGATATAGCCAAAACAAATATGGTAACTTTGATACAGACGTGAATTTGAGACTTGGTCATGATATGTGTTAATTAGCATGCAGAAAGAGAAATAATCGTCCTTGACCATTGACCAACACTTGGCCATATATATAAATAACCGTACACTAGTCCGCTCATTCACAAGCTCATTTGCTCTTTCTCATACGTAAACAACAAGAAACACATTAATCAAAAGCTAACCCTAATCCTAACTCCATGCAAGTCTCCAAGATGTTGAGATGCAAGCGACCACCGATGCTTAACCTAGAGTTGGTTCCTCGGGTTACACCATTGTGGAGCGCGACTGTGAATACGCCTAAGGATGACGATGTTGAAGCTGAGAAAGATGGTGTTTACTCCATTTACTGCAAGAGAGGGCGGCGCCGACTAATGGCGATGGAAGATAGGTACGCCGCGGTGGTTGATCTCGAGGGAGGAGGTCGTAGAAAGGCTTTCTTCGGTGTTTACGACGGTCACGGTGGATCCCTGGCGGCGGAGTTCACGGCCAAGAATCTCGGTAACAACATCGAGGCGGCGGTGGCGGCAGCGAGATCCAGAGATGAAGGTTACTCGATTGAGAGGGCGATAAGAGAGGGTTACCTCAAGACGGACGAGGAGTTCTTGAAAGAAGGCTCAAGAGGCGGCGTGTGTTGTGTAACCGCTCTTATATCTAATGGCGAGCTTGCGGTTTCAAACATTGGAGATTGCCGGGCGGTGATAAGCCGCGCTGGAGTTGCGGAAGCTCTTACTACCGATCACATGCCTAATCAAGAACAAGAACTCAAAGCATCGGTGATTTTTATCATTCTCTATATTGTATTAATCGAGTTTGATTTGGTTTGGTTTACTTAAATTTTGTGTTTGTGAAGGGTGGTTATGTTAACTGTTTCCATGGTGTCTGGAGAATTCAAGGAACATTAGCCGTCTCACGAGCAATAGGAGACGAATATCTCAAGGAATGGGTAATAGCTGAACCGGAAACCAGGACATTAGAGATTAAACCGGAATTAGAGTTCTTGATTTTAGCATCTGATGGTCTTTGGGATACGGTAAGCATATCTCGAGACGTCTCAATGTTGATTCTTTTTGTAGTCCATGCATGGTTTATATGTTGAACCGGATTTTCTGTTATAGGTAACAAACCAAGAGGCGGTTGATGTGGTTCTACCTTACTGCATAGGCGTGGAGAATCCAAAAACACTTCTTGCTTGCAAGAAACTAGCCGAGCTATCGTCGATGAAAGGGAGCTTGGATGATATCAGTGTAATCATAATTCAGCTACAATGCTGGCCCTAAGATTTATAGGGCCTAAACAATTAGGTATAAAATTTGGATGATATATATATATATATATATATATATATAAGTTTATTGTTAAAAATCGAATGATGCATATATAGTAGGCACTAAAAATATGGAAAGCAAAACAAGTGTTTTCTGTCCATGACGAGTCAGAAACAGGAAAGATAACTATAGTTCTTCTTCGAAATTTTCCTCGGTGGAAACAAACACACCACAGATTGACTTTATATACTCTCTCGAAATTTAGCAAGTTCATTAATATTAAAATTTGGCGGGTGTACGATCTCTTTAAAAGAACCTGGTAGTCGAGAGCTTAGAAAATACACAACTTTTGAGTTTATTCTGTCTCCGCAACTGTCACAACTAGAAAAGGAGGAGACCGACACACTGCCTAAACATTAATAACACTACCAAAGCTGGAATTAATTTAAATTAATAACCACTCATCACCTCTTGCCTTAATCAGTCCTAACTCTTTTATAAATTTGAAATCACACCACAAAATACAATGGCATCTTCTTGTCGTAGACTGCTTTATTATAAGTTTATAAATTTTTATGGTGAACCTAAACCATATAATTATCATGTATTCAGTCAACGAAATTCAATAAAAAACATATCATTAGTTCTTTACTCTTCGGATTAGGATGTGAGCATAATAACTAACAAAGAATTCTTTTATCATTTGAATACCTTTTCATATATAACCATGATTATCATTATATTAATAATTTTACCAAAATATGGCTAATATATTTCTAAAAGTTAATATTCAACCGTTTATAGTTACCTACAATTAAGACAATTCAAAAATAATTTATGTTTTTAGGTATAAAACTAACCAAATATTATCAATTTTACTAACACAATCAAGAAATATATTTCAATCTTTTAAATGCTATATATTAAAAACTTCATATTAACTACTCTCCTATATTAATAAAAAAATATTTAGAGAACGTGTACCTCAAGTTTGAATATCCACAAGCAAATATTGAGCTACTTTATACTAACATATCTAAATCTCTTATCTTAACTAACCAAATATGATTGTCTATTAAAAAAAGGAATGAAAAAATTATTATTCAAAATTTGTATGTGCTCTATTTAGAACGTGTAAATGAAGTTTCTTATTAATTATTAACTAACCAAATATTTATTAACTAGAGAAATTAAAAGATTAGTCATTAAATTTTGAAAGATACGTACATTCTCTTTTAAATTTAGTAAATTTTTTTGATATCTTTTATGGAATTTTTTTCAAGATACGGAGATTCTCTTTTAAAACGTGTAAATCGATTTTGATATCTTTTATGTTAAAGATTTTCTTAACAACCTACACCCTCGACATAATTTTGGAAATTCTGATATAGGGACCATATTTTAAATCATAACCAAATGACCAATTCAATAACCTAAGTTATTATCGAATTAAAATTTTCAAAAGCTACTTATCTTTGGATGTTACTATCTAAACATGTATCTGTTTTAAGAATCCCAATATCAAATTTGAACTTTATATACAACTTTAAATTAATACTAGATTTTGACCCGCGCTTTATTTTCGACACAAACCAAATTATATGAAATAAATTTGCATTTTTGATTATCTATCTACATTTAAATATTACCAATGAAGCGTTATATCAAGTGTTTCGGGTTACGACCTGAACCCGCAGTTAACTAACTAACTGATGACTTTATATGGAGTCCAGTTTGTTTTTTCTTTAAACTCGTTATTTAAATTATTTATAAAATTCTCAAAATACGCTAAAATTTGGGATCCGACTACTGGTTGAACCTATGAGTGGCCACTATGTAATACAAATTGACTTAACTTTTCATATTTAAAGTATTCTAATTTATGAATGTTTAGATGAATGGTGAATATATATTATGAATCTTATGCTCTTATTTTACAAAAGTTAGTCAAACTAATTTATCATTTTCGTGTAAGCGTAATGGATTAATATTCGAGAGGATACATACTAAATTAGAAATATATACATGAATGTAAGATAAATTTTGACCGGAATTGTAAGCGTAATTGATCAATATTTGAGAGGATACATACTAAATTAGAAATAGATACATGAATATGAGATGGATTTTGATCCGTACTTTAATGTTTTTATTAGATTTTGATCAAATATTAATGTTTATTATTAGATTTTCACTCGCATTTTAATGTTTTTATTAGATTTTGATGAAATATTAATGTTTATTGTTAGATTTTGACCCGTACTTTTTAAAGCGAGATGAATTTTTATTCAAATATTTATTTACTTAAAATTAGAAATCTTATACATGTGTATCTTTTATTAAAACATTTGTTTTGAAGTATATATAATAAAAATAAAATTTATATTAATATAATTTTATGAAAATTAGATAATCAATTTACATAACCTGCTTCATATATTATAATACAAATTTTTAATTTTAAATATTCATAAAATTTTATTTTATTTTTATATTTTTGTCAACGTTATTATACAAATTAACTATTGTTATTGTATGAGAAATATATTAATTATTTTTAATATTTTAATTTAAATATGTATATTAACTTATGAAAGGATTTATTAGTTCATATATCGTATTTTAATATTTTTTAATAAGTTGAAGTATGGTGTAAAATTCATAAATATAATTTATTCTGTTATTTTATAACTTATAAATAGTTAATTAATTAATTAAGTTACTTTATATTTATTACTTGGTGTAGTAATTTAATTATTAATATAAATTATATATATAAATATTATAGATTTTTTTATTATATAAATGATTAATGAATAATTTTCGTTTTTAAATATAGTTAATATTAATAATGGATTTATTTTTTAAAAGCAAATGTATATTTATATTTTAAATAAAAGATATTAAAATATATTATTAAAATCTAATCTTACGAAAATATACTTAAGAATATCTTTTTATATATTTTATTTTGAAAGTATTAAGATAGTTGGTTAGATATAATATATATTTAATAATAATTAAGTTAGTTGTAGGAGAATAAATAGGAAATTAAAAAAATGTAATGGTCCAACCTAGATTACTTATAAATAAATAAAAACTAGATTTTGACCCGCGCTTGGAAAACGCGGATTTTGTTTTTTAACTTTTTAAATAATATATTTAAACCAACGATTTTAGATATTTTTAGGTTCCTACAAACCTACCCGGACCTCGAATGATCCTACAACGTCCGTTAATTCATAATATCCGGATGTAAAACCATTTTAAACCCCAACATTCAGAAAAACTCGAATTATAGTCGATGGTTACTTAGATGACCATGTCTTCTGAATGGGTGTTATTGTAAATTATAATATATAATATATATAATTGTGTTTGTTTTATATATTTAAAATATGTTTTAAGTTGTTCATATTGTATTATTGTTTGATCTATTAGAGAAGAAAATTTACGTAATATTCAATTGGATTATATAAATACTATATTATTTTATATTTATGTTGAAATAAGAAAAAATATATAATTAAAAGATTAATAAGGTTGTCTAAATTACCATAATTTTTATGTTTGTATATAATATATTTAAATTAATAAGAAACATCTTTAAAATAATTAATATAAAATATTAGTTATTATAACAACCTGAGAAATATATATACATGTAAATGTATATGTATATTACATACTTACGTTAATTTTTCTTTTAAAATAATTTTGTTTAATCACACACATTGATTTATTGATATATTTATAGACTTTCTATAAAAGTTTGTATATACAATTAAAATATTTCGGATATTTATGTTAATGAAATTACTAAAAAAACATTAATGAAAGAACATTACTATATTTGTTTCTAAACAAATTTTTTTTTAAAACTGCTATTCATGTTTCCAAATATTACCAAAATATAAAATTAAAGATCTTGTTTGTGTGTGTATATTTATACACTTTAATAAAATTTCTTTTGGTCGTTTAACCTACAAATCTTCTGGTTATTCTTTTTGCTCTGTTTCTGTTTGTTAGTTATTTTTTTCATCTCAAAAGTCAAAATTGATCTCATTGATTATAAGTAATTTATGTATAAAATGCCAAAACCCAAAATGGTTTTATAGTTTTTGAAGATAATCACATGTGTGTTCATTTTCTGATACTAATCATAGCTAACAGTCCATGTTCTTTACCTTCTCTTTATGATTTTGGATTAAAAGGAATAACAAAAAGCTCTTTACAAACCTATCGAAAAAGTGAAGCTGGTAAAAATATAGTATTTACATAAAATATGCTGTTGTTTTTGACAGCTAATACAATTCCAATTATTTTATTAGGAAATAAAGAAAACAACAGTGGGATACTTAAAAGTTCTTTTGCAGGTACAGTGTATTTTAACATCCTACAAATCACAGTCACAGTCTACCATCAAAACTTTTAGTAAAAAAACACGATTCAAAACATTAGACGATGTCCATTGGGGGTTATTTAAGGGGGTCTTTAGCAAAAAGTGGTGGCTAAAACTCTCTATTTAAGGACCGGTCCTTGCACTGTTTCGTGGGCCCCACTGACACGTGGCGACCCACGATTGATTGGATTTAATTTTTTTTTTTTTAAAAAAAAAATCGAAAAAAAAAAATTAAGGACCCCATAAGGGTCCTTAACCAATGGAGATGCTCTTAGTACCCTTACCGGTTTATCTGCGAGTATGAACCCAAGAGAGTCTTCACCAAAAGATGAATTTTGAGACCATGAATACAGTAACCATTGCCGTTGGACTTTAATTTTTAAATCGTGTAATGTAGAATGTATTAGGGGGTGGAAGATTATATATAGTGTTTAGATACTAAAAATTAGGTATAATATTTTCCTAGAGGATCGCTAGACATATTCTTTTTCCAGTTTTAATAAAGTTAAGGTATCAAATCTAAATAATATTGATGGGAAGTTGTTACATAACGAAGTCGACATATAAGGGAAAAAAACTTAAAACTAACTAATTTATTATTCAAAGCTAACACTTTAAGGGAAGAGATCTTGAAAAAAATAATCAATTTACTTTTGAAAATTAGGTCGTGTAGCTTTGATCAAATCAATAAATATTTGGTTAGAATATTCCTGCCAAAGCTGATTGTATGTAGATCTTTATTAGCTAATCTTGTCTACTCTATTGAAAAAACGAAACATGGAGAACTGTATTTAACGTTACTTACCAAGGAAAACATAATTGATATGAATTGATTTAATTATGTTATGTTTTAGGTGCAGTTCCTAAACTGAAGATGAGCAAATATGAGGTGTAACACGTAATGTCCACTTGAACTAAGTTTTCAACCGATCCTATAAGCACATACAAAAGAAGCCTAGTGCAATTTTTGTGTGTGTGTTTACTATAGGTTCGATTTGAAATTCAAACAAAACGGAGCTCTAGAAATTGTTAGAATGTTTAGCATGATGAATGATGAACAAATATGAGTTGATTTGATTATTGTATGTTGCAGGTGAAGTTCGTAAGCTGAAGATGAGCAAATATGAGGTGTATATTAAGCTGATGTCCACTTTTAGTCACATTTGTTTTTTACGGTCGGTTTACTATTTTCGGTTAAAATTTGTATTTTTAATGTCAGTAGATAACCAAAGTAGGGGTTGTCTAAGGTCGGTTTGAATTAAGTCACTCAATTGTTGATATAAAGAATATTTAGTATGGTGAGCACGGCTAATAAATTGTAGAGTCTAGAATAAGTCCAAAAATTACCAACAACATTTTTAAGTAGATTTAAAATATGACTATGTTTTAATATAGTAGATAGGACAATGTTTTAATATATTAGATATAATAAAATGACTAAAAGACTGTAACGCACAAAAGGAAAACACAAATCGTAACTTAAAAAGGTATTCGAGTCTTGGCCACAACGGATTTAACATCCCTTCTGTTGGGGTTCAGGACCCCTTCGGGGGATAGTCGGACCTCTAAATAAGCTCCGGACACCTGAGTTATCAAAAAAAAAAAAATCATAACTTACAAAGCTTAGAAGCTAAACACATTGAGCAAAACAAACCAACGTCAAAACTGAATAGTGTAAAACATAAAAAATTAAGTAGATTACATTTTCAAAGGTTAAAAACATATAATAATGAAATATAAACATCTGTGCGGGCGCTGATCAAATTATAGTTAATTATTATGTCCTATAGGGGTCACATCATACTTTTCTATTTATTCAAACTATATCGTTTAGAATTGTTTAATAAATGAGGAAGTGATAAATAACTCTCAGTTTAGGTTGTTCTGTGTCATTAACATAAATCATAAGTTTAACACGATTTGGTTGAGATATATGAAAACAAAAAGCAACAGGTGTATCTGAGTATTCCGAACAAACTTATCTGCACATACGGGTTATTTGTACAAATAATCAGTGCAATATCAAAAGAGTTGAAAAGCTTTTAACATTTCAAAACTCCTTTTACATGATTTGTGAGTATATGTCAGTTTAGTGTTTCATACACCATCCTAACCATTTGTGAAGAGTATTGTAAAACTTATTTATTTATGTCGGAAGATAATCGTACATTCTTTTTTTTTTGGACAAACCTCACATTTATAGATTCTTACTCTCCATCAAAGGAGAAAGTGTTTACATAACATGATAACAAAGCCATCTTGGCCAAAAGAACAACCATTACAATGAAGCAAAGAGAACAATGGATAAAAGCATACAAATCACTTAAACAACTAATGGAGTGGAGAGGTCCTCTACTCTCAACACCCAAGCGGCCAAGTGAAAGGAAGCCTTGAGAATCAAAGATCACATTGAGTGAAATAATTCTTGAGATTGAAACAGCAACAAATGCACATTTAACAATCCTTGAAATGGCTACACACACATAGGCGATTGAACACCATTTTGGTGAGCCTTTGATTAGAACTTCAATAACTGAAGTATCTCAAAAATCTTAAACTTTTTACTTCCTGAAACAAAACCACTTATAGTAGATGATGAAATTGGAAGGGGGATAAACTCCATAGAGGAGGAAAACAAACAGTAAATGTTGACAAGCAAGACCCAAAAATTGGACATGTCTGATATAACTCCATTAAGCTGCCATAACATAGCATACATATATTTGGATATAACAAAGGCAGGACTGCATACTGCAGTAGATGGTTGCACTAAGGCGAGAAGCGGACCACAAGAGAATCCGCAAAAACATTCCAAAGTAATCAACACAACACCAGTAGATAAGTTTAAAAATATCAGGAATACAACCTGGATTGTTGAGAGACGAAGGAAGTAGGAGGTGGTGATACATGAACCTACAACCGGAGTGACAAGTTGTGGGACAAAACACACAGAGACTGGGATGAGAAGCAAGGAAACCCTGAAACAGAAACTGTATACCACAGTAATAATGCCATTGGAAGACTCCAAACCAAGCACCAATGAACCAGCCGCGGGGACGGAAGTAGAAGAGCTTCTTGGAACGGATTTCAAAGAGGAGATGGTAAGCCAAAGAACTCCAGAGACAGAGTACGGTGAAATTTTTGAAAATCTCAGATTTAGATCTGCACTCAGAAATGATTCTGATGCAGAGGAGGAGAAGGAAAATATCAAGGAGAAGACATATCTATCCGGGATTGAGACTCCATTGATGAGATATGATTTGCAGAGAGTAAGAGCTTTAACAACAAAGGAGAATTTGTTAGAGACTCTAAAGAGAGATAAGGGTGGATTTGGAGGTTCTGGAGGGTCAGGCTCCGGTAACTGACCGGAATCCATGGCGGAGGAGGGGAAGACCAAGGGGGAAGTCCCTGGCGGCTAGGGTTTCTAGAGAGAGTTTGTGTTTATTCCTCTTGCTTTTATCTTTTAAGATCAAACTAGATAATCGTACATTCAACGGCTCAAATTAGTGCTTCTATCTCTTCATGCAAAGATGAGAAACTGTGCCTTATACTTTTGGCCTCCAACCAATTTTCTACTACATCTTAACTGCTGTGCTATTTCTGTTCTGAAAAATTATCTGAATTCTTTTATGAATCATCTACATTATACCATCTATCCACATCTACCCATCCATGATTCTATGAGTGACCATTCTAACAACCATGGATGTTTGGTATTTATGTCATCTATGATTTTAAGGTAGTTGGTAAATATAAACTAATATAACAAATGAGAAACAAAAAATTAATTGATGCAATATGCTAGTACAATTTAAGGTATTTCTATTAGGCCCACATTGCAGGAAGCACACATGTATACTTTAGCTTAATCAACATTGTTTGAATATTAGAGTCAAATCTAGGCAAAACAAGCCTTTTTCTACAGCCGTTAGCTATGATTCTAGAGTCAATCACCTGCTCGTACCGGCTAGCAGTCTTCATCTCCTACAAAGTTCCATTGCGAACTCGAGACGAGCTCATCCTCCACTGCTACTATCAAATACATACACCTTAATTGAAGCAAAGGAGAGTCTGTCATCATTAAAGTTGGTATCTATCAACTGTTATCAAACCCTCTTAGGGTCCCCCGTCGTCGGTTCATATACCGACTTTAGTATGTTCTTAGGAACATTAGTTTTATGGTCTCAAGTGAAGCATCTCTACGGGTTTAATCGCCCCTTTAACACTTCTATCTTTCATTTCGTTGTGGTTTTAGCTTATCGTTTAGCCGTTAAATTTACCTCTAGTTGTAATCGTTACATTTAATTTAATATAAGTGTTTCGTGACAAAAAAGCTATTTCACGTGACACAATGCCCAACAACTTTGTTAAAATTTATTGATTACTTTCATTCAAACAAATGTCATATTGAAAATATGAAAGAATCAACCAAAAATAAATAGCATCTTTAAAATTTAACAAGTAAGCTTGTGAAATCTATTATTATATCAAATAAAAATTGAAAATGAAGGGGGTAGTTAATTACAACCAAATACATTTCCTAAAATTGAGGTTAAATTAAAGGAAAGTAAGACACTACCAATATATCAAGGCAATGGTATAGTTTGTCTTCTTCCTATTATCTTCACATTTTGGAGTTTATCATTTTGTGTGAGTATTATTTTTTGTCAACCCTTTGATTTTTTTCCTTTGCGTCAAGAGAAAATCCTATTTATAACATTTCAGATTTTTTTTTTTTTGATTTTTTTTGGTTCAAAAGCCTATAAAAACTCCTCTCGGAAATTGATTATTTTTTTGGTTTCAAAATTTTTTACTTAGTTAGCAAGGATTTTGTTTCTTTGTGGCATCTTGGTTATAATTTTAGAGCAGAATCATCTTTGATCTAGGGTTCTTTTTCACTTCCTTGTATATGATTTTACTGTATTTTATTAATATGTACTGGCTTTGCAAAATTCAGTTTCTCTCTCAAATTAATGAATCTATTAAGAAATAGTGAATTATTATTTTATTTTTTTGGAACGCATCTTTCATTCAAATAAATAAAGTTTACATGGCAACAAGTTATAAAGCCTGCTTTGCTAGCGTGTCTGCTTTAGCATTACAGATACGGGAAATCTAAACAAAGGAGATAAACGAAAAAGTAGAGGCTACAGAAAGAATGTCTGCAACGATACCATAAATCTCTGAGGGACAGTCCCAGACACTACAGCCTTAATGAGTTGAGTGGAGTCAGATTCACAGCAAAGGTGAGAGATTCCTCTATTGCTACACACAGTGTGACAGCTTCTCGGAGTGCTAGTGCCTCTGCTGTCAAGGCCGAGATCACAGAGCTCTGCGATGACGAGAAGTCAGATGATCCTATTGTTGAATTGAGCATGAATCCATTCTGTAGCCAGACATATTGACTTTGATATTGTTTCTTCCACTGGTGTGTACCTGTTACTGAATATCAAATTATTGAGATCTAACCACAAGAACCAGAGGATCCAAGGAGCCAAAGGTCCATTCACAATTCAGTTGGTGGAAGGCAAGTCTTTTCACAGAGCAGCTTCCAAACTTCAGTTAAATCTGGTGATCGTCTAGCATCAAAGCCTGTTGTAAAGGTTGTATGTTCCCATACCACATCTTTTACGGGTCTACAGCTATCAGTCTTTCTCCCACTGGGAGAATATTTTGGAGAGACTTCCAAATAAAGAGTTGGATAGCTATAACTTAAGCTATTGATATCATGTTATATCGAATGATTTTTTTGGCAGGTGAACGTCTGTGATACATGTGGTGTTCTAGGATTTATAAATAAGCTTGCCATTTGTGATAACTGCGGAATTGGTGCAGAACATACGTATGATTTATCTATGTAATAGTCAAATTTTGGGTTATTGCAGTTATTGCATGGCTGTAAAACTTGAGGATGTTCCCGAAAGATGGTCTTGTTCAGGCCCGGCTCAGTCACTAATTTGACCTGGTGCTATCACAAAAAAAAGACCCTAAAAAAAACTTTTACTGATAAATTAGATACAAAAAAATTTACATCCATAATTTTATCTAAGTTTAAATACAGAAAACAACTAAATCATAACTATTACAATTTAGAAAAACAGAAAAAAATAAATCTTTATTCTTGAAAACTTCTCTTGTAACCACTCAACCAAATAAAGCCATTCTATTTACATGTTTTGAAGCAAAATCATCAATTAAAGATTCAACATCTAATTCTTCCAAAAAATTGCTCTCAATTGCTATTAAAGCTAATCCACTTAATCTTTCTTGTGACATAGATGCTCTTAGATATGACTTTAAAAGCTTCAGTTTGGAAAAACTTCTTTCTGCAGAAGCAACAGTGATAGGAACAGTTAGTAAAATTCTATATGCAGTTGTAGTATTAAGAAAACTATCAAATTCTACAAGAAAATTCAAAACATCACATGCACCCATCTTTTTATTTGGTAAAAGTTCTTTAAGAAACTTAAGTTCAAGAAAAAGTTCATCTCCATCTATATCTATCAAATCTTCAGTTTTTAAACTATTTTCTAAAAACCTACAACAAGATTTTAAACTATCATCATCATACATTTTCAACTTAACAGAATCAAATAAAAAACCAAATATATTTTCATACAGTTTATATTGTTCAAATCTCTTATCAAGAGAACTAATAGCATGATCTATTATATACAAAAAATATTGAATCCTAAAAGTCTCTTCTACAGACAATATAGTTTCATTATCACAAGTTTCATCAAACTGTTTTTTTCTACGAATAACACGTTTTTGAATAAAAACTGGTTCAATACCAATTTCATTAGCAATTTCTTTTGCTTTAATCATAGCATCAACAAAACCAGTTTCTCTATACTTTCTAAAATAAGAAATCAGTCCACTTACCTCAGTCATGGCAATGTCAATTTGCATATCTTTTGACTGTAATTTTTTGCTAACCATATTCACCACATGCAATATGTCAAACCAAATAACACTAGATAATATAAATTCAAAACTACTAAGTTCGTTTATTGCTAAAGACTTCGATTCACTTTGAATCAAAGGATCATTATCATTTTCACTCACTTCAAATAAAGCTTCTCTTATATCTATAATCTGAAATCTAATAGCTTTAATACTTTCTATACGACTTTCCCATCGGGTTGTTGATAATTGCTTAAGAGTAAAATTTTTCACATTTTCTTTTAAAATATCCCATCTTTTTATAGAATTAGCAAACAAAGAATACAAACGTTGCACCACACCAAAAAAATCTTTGACCTTAACAGAATTATTTGCAATATCACACAAAACCAAATTTAGACTATGACAAGCACATGGTGTATAAAAAGCTCTAGGATTTATATCCAAAAATCTTTTTTGTACACCTTGTTTATGTCCTTTCATATTTGATCCATTGTCATAACCTTGACCTCTCACATTATCTAAATCAAGATCTAAAGACTTTAATGCATCTTTTAACACTTCAAAAAGTCCTAAACCTGTTGTGTCATCTACTTTTAAAAATTCTACAAAATACTCTTCTACCTTATAAAAATTTGAGGAAAAATGAACGCACCTTAAAATTAGTGTCATTTGTTCTTGATGGCTAGCATCAGGAGTACAATCCAAAATCACTGAAAAATATTTTGCCTCTTTTATCCTAGTAATGATTTTTGACTTAATTCTTGAAGCAATCAAAAGAATTAATTCATTTTGAATATTATGACCAAGATAATGATGATGAATACTACCACTAGTAATTCGATAAACATGTTCTTTTATAACACTATCAAATTCTGCTAACATCTCTATTAATCCTAAGAAATTATGTTTGGCAAGATATTTAACAATAGCAATAATTCTTACCAATACATTTTTCCAATATTCTTTTTCCTTTTTAAATTGTTCTTGAGCTACTTTATCAATAGTTTCATTTTTTTTAATCTATGTTTTAATTCAATCCAAGCACTCATGTTAAGCATATGTTCCTTACTTTTTTCATGCTCCTTTAATCTAAGAATTATATGAGACCAATCTGAAAGACCATCTTTTGCTAGCTGACTTTTTTTCATACCTTTCTTAAAAATTTTACAACAAAAGCAAAAAACTTTATCTAATTCTTTAGAATAAACTAGCCATTTTCTATCACTTGTTTCTCCATTAGGCAACTCTCTAGTATAGCAAGATGAAACAAATCTTCTATGAACCTTGTTCTTAGGACCTTTTACAATAGACAAATCCCTTTTTGGTCCATTTACTGCTAATATTTCTATCATTTTTACATTAAGCATGTCCCAATTTTTTGGATCATGTATATCAAGAAAACTAGCAGCACCAACATCTTCTTTTTCGATAATTTTAAAAGTATTCAAAACTTGTGTATTATCTATATTATTGATATTTTCATGAGAACTAGATTCACCATTAACATTACAAGAATCACCAATATTAATATCACTAATTTTTTCTTTTTCATGTATTTCTTTTATAACAAATTTATCCATAGATCCTTTTTGTGATCTAATAAAATTTTCTCTATGCTCTTTCTTTTGTCTTTTAGCGTGACCAGATGGACCCATATTAAAATTAACAATTCTATAATCTAATATTTATTAATTAAAGAATAAACAATAGAACCTGGATTGAAATGGAAGAAATAAGAGACTGATGACAGCTTCAATCTTCTAAATGCTCTGAGTTTTGTTTTGTCGAAGTACACAGAAACTTGAAACAAAAAGAGAGAAAATAGAAGGATAATACTTTAGATTGATACAATTTAAAAATTATCTATTTATAAAGAAAAATAAGTAACCTCAAACGGCTAAATCAAATTAGGATAAAAGATAAAAGTTTTGTTCAATGGATTTTTAGTTACCTTCAGATCTTGAAAGTTGAAAATCAGATTTTCCATCTTTTACGCCTGCTGAGACGGCGAGAAGAAAGACCTAGCTCAAACCTTTTTTTTTTTCAATTATACAATTGTGTTATTGATTTGGTCACGTGTTTTCTTCTTATACAATTACAATTATAAATGGGCCTTTCTTACTTACCACAACTATTATAATAAATGTAAATCTTATATATGAGCCCTTATTTGATCAAAACAAAATATATGGGCCCTTAAAAATAGTGGACCCTGTGCTGCTGCACCTTGGGCACTGGTACAGAGCCGGGACTGCATGCATGCATGTCTGAACTCTTAAGATGAGTGTGTTCGCAAGCTGTTAAGTAGAAACAGAATATTGAACTCCGACGTTCTTTCTTTGATGACTTGTTTCCTTTTCGTTTTTTTTTTTTCAAAATTAGGACTATTTTAAAACATTTTGGAATATATTCCTCGGGCATTTTCGAAACATTGCCCTGTGTTTGTCTTTATATTCATTATACTTTATAGCTAATTAATTAGGTTTTGCTTTGGTTCCACACGGTGGTATATTATTTAAAGAACATATATATGTACTAGTGTTTTGCTTTCTGCTTAGTTTTTTACCTTGTGAACATATAATGATATGAAACCAAAAAGGCATATAATAAAATCAATATGAACTGACACAATTTTCAAATATCAACAAGGACTGATCTCTCTGAATTAATCTTTTTTGAAGTTTTTATCACAAATAATCTTCAAAAAAAAAAATTATTAAACTAGTTTTTTTTCAATTTTAAATCTCATTCCTAAAACCCTACTGCATAACTCTAAACCCTAAATCTAGATTAGTTAATCTAAAAGGTATAAATGTATATTTAAACACTTTAAAAAATATTATTTTGGTTATTTTTTCCTTAAAATTATTTTTGTGACAAAAATTTTTTTAAGTCTATATTAAGATATTTCTCTATCAACAATCTGCATACTTTTATTTTAGGTAGATCAAGTTTCTTAAAACACTTTTGAGAAAATTATTTAAGAAGACGTTAGGAAAGAATCGAAAGATGGCTGCGTGGCAAGGGAGTATAAGCGGGCTTGATGTTAACCTCCACCGCCCTTGCCCGCCGTTTTATTTACTTTTATGTATATAAAGATAAGAAGATAGAAAGTAAGACGTAGGTTCATTGTATGAGTTAATTAGTGTTAAACCAATTAATCAACAAGCTTGGAAGAAAATCGATTTCTTCATGATATGGCCGTTCACATGGAATCAAGGACACGATCGAAATGTCCAATATGAACAGACATCGAATTATAAAATCAAAAGGTAATAAGAGTATATAATATGCAAAAGGCAAGAATGATTCTGATTCAAGAATTGTTACAAAAGTAAAACAACGGTCGTAAGAGTTTTGGCATTTTGACAACTTTTAATACCAAAGTGTTGTTCCAAAAAGGATCAAAAACATTGTCAACTGTGTTTCAACAGCAGCATATGTTTTCTTATTCCGAATCAAAAATACTAAAAAAGAATATCACGGAACAAAAACGAAGCAAAACTCGTTGCAAGGGAGAGGCTCGAATTAGTGGTGGTGCTCATCGTCTTCATCACCGTGACCATCGGGAGGCCCACCTGGACCAACCACTTCCAGCTGCAACACGCACATGATTTAACCAATTCAATATTTCATAAATGGAAAATATAAACGAGTTCTTGCTATAATCCTTTCAGTTTCGTCTGAACTTTGACTGTTTATTTACCATTTAGCTGATACGAGTTTAACTTACCTCAAAGTACTGTGTGCAAACCGGGCATTTAAAAGACTTTCCTTTCTCTAGCCAGAACCACACAACATCGTGTTCATCCTCTGCAGTTCATCACACCAAAACAATGATTAATAAATATGTCAAACGACCATCAAAATCTTTGCAATGAGGCAATAATTAACGATACAATCTTCCATTTTATGCAAAAGTTCTCATCATTTTATGACACTAAAGAGTGAAGAATGGAAGAACTTACCGCCTTCACCACCAGGGCATCCCACAATTCGCTTGTCATAGTAGGACTTCACGATAGCAGGAGCTTCCTGAGAACATAAAATTTGGTAAGGGTATGTATCAAATGGTAGACAACAGACTATGAATGCTGCTCAGTAATGACACAAGAAATGACAAATATCAATAGTCTCAATTGTGTTATACTATACAGCATGCGCAGTTCACCAGTCATATATATAACCTATGATTTTCAGTTATTCCGAGAAAGATTCTTAAGAAACAAACTTCCATAATCCATACAACACTGCACATGGTGTATGTGATAGCAACAAATTTTCGTCATCATCATGAACGTCATAAGCATCTTGGCAGTGGCCCATGGTAAACTAACGAACACAGCTTAAACACTTGTTGAATGCACCATTCAAAACCCATATATGCCTCACTCAAAGAACTAATACTAATTACATTATCCCCAAAAATATCCTAAAAACATAGACCAGAGAATACGAAGAAAGGATGGTGTGACAGTTAGACAAGATTCAACTAGACATGGCGAAAGCAAATGCCCTTGCTGCAAGTTGAGAGCCATACAGGTCAGTAAGCCAGACTAATATAGCCATTTATCACACTAGACTTAAATGAAGCGTTGTTGGTTTGTTTTCAGTTATATTACGAGCTCTAATGAAGAGCCTAAACTACATATCAAGCCTAGAAACACTGAAAGGGGTGTAAACTTTGCAGTGAAAATATTCAAAGTGACAGTTAAGACATCTTAAATAGTAGACATTAAAACCAAACAAACCTTAGTTCCAAAAGGACCTTCGGGGAAGTCAATGTCAAGCAGCCTCCTCCCCTGAATCAAGAAAACAATGAAAATGTCAGGATTGATTTAGTCAACTGAAGAGCACAATCGTAATATCAACAAAAACTCCAGGGGTAACAACATGATCACAGGTGAAGCTGCGGTAAAGCACATTTGTATCACAGTGTCATGTCCATGTCTTAAAATGCATTGAGAGAGAAAAAAAACGAGGAAGCACCTCAAGTTCAGCTTCAAGCTCCTCCTTTTCATGACCAGTTGCAATGGGCATTACATCCTCCACCTTCTTCTTCGCAACGGTCTCCACTGCAAAAAGTAATAAAAGACCTTCAATCTCCCAAAGCAAATTAGGTAGGCAGAGTCCCAGTACTAGAGATCAGAAACTTAAATTCAACAGCGACATGAGTATTATTAATTAGTTCTGTTAGGTAACGCATTAATAATCTCAAAGAGACCAATAAAGATTCTATATCTATCCTCTAAGAGATAACAGCGAACGTAAAAGATTATTATACAGCGAGAATTTGAATCTAAATCCACTGCAAAAGTGAGTCTTAGGCTGAGATCTGGAAAAAACTGTAGCAACGATTTATCACCTGATTCGGAGCTGAAATGACGAGAGATAACCGAAGAAGAAGCTTGATTGGATGCGAGATAGAACCTCAAGGGCCTCACGGTGGTGGTGGCTATGGATCGACGAGGAGAAGCAGCGGCTGCGGCATCGGAGGCTAGGGTTTTGAGACCAGAGGAGACGATTCTTCTCCACATGATTATGACTCAAAAAGAGATTGTTTTGTGTGTCGTGAATCTCAGGTCACCCCCTCCAACTCCAAGGATTAGCGAATCTCGTATCTCTTCTCACCGATGCTTTTTTCTCAGTTGACCTTTGGGCCCAAAATCTCCTCACTCTTTTAACTCGTACGTGAGAAACTACGCACGTGTCGATCGATTCTACAATATCTCTGTATAAATGGTAATACTGCACTAGCCAGGAATCGAGCCAGAGAACGTTACATGTCCTGACTGTGTCAGCTTTTCATCATTGGCTATTGGACTATGTTACATGTTCTCAAAGGAGTCGTTGCATTTAGAAACTTCGATAACGAGTGTTGTTCTGAAACGATCAAAGACATTTTTCAACTATGCTTCACCAACGGTGGAATTTTTTTATTCAAATAAAAATTTGTAAAATATATGAAAACAAAATGTAAAATTCGCGTTAACGTGAGAAGCTGTGGAATCAGTGGTGGTGCTCATCGTCTTCATCACCATGACCATCAGGAGGCCCACCTGGACCAACCACTTCTAGCTGCAACACATACATTTTAGCCAATTCAATACTTCATAAATGGTTCTTGCTCTAATCCTTTACAGATTTGTCTGAGCCATGCCTGTGTGTTTACCATTAGAGCAAACTTACCTCAAAGTACTGAGTGCAAACCGGGCATTCAAAAGACTTTCCTTTCTCCAACCAGAACCACACAACATCGTGTTCATCCTCTGCAGTTTTCAGGAGGAATATCGATCAGACAACTCATTGGTAGATAAGTATACATTGGTTTGTTAGATACATGTATGAACTATTCAATAAAGACATTGTATCAACGATGAAAATGTTGCCGATTAATGAGAAAATACGAGGTGAACTTACCGCCTTCACCACCAGGGCATCCCACAATTCTCTTGTCGTAGTAGGACTTCACAATAGCAGGAGCTTCCTGAGGTAAATACAATTAGGTATTAATACGATTGACAAAATCTCAAATGGTAGCTGAAACGAAAATGAATGCTGCTCACTGAAGAGATAAATGACATGAGAATCTCAATTGAGTTATGCAACATGCAAAATTCAGCATTCATATACTCCTATATGTTTCAGTAATTCAGAAAAGATACTTAGGAATGCTAAGAAACTGATTTTCATGATCTACGGTACGGACACCTGCATATGTTTTAAGTGATGCAAATTTTCGTCATTATAGTGGACATAAGCATCATAGGTAATGGACAGCTTATAGACTTATTGGAACTCACCAAACCCCATATACAGTTGAAGTCCAAGATAGTGCCTTATCCAATTACATTGTTCACAAAACAATCTTGACAATTTAACAAGACTAGTGTGACAAGATTAAAGTAAACACAACAGATGTGATAGCTGCTATGCTAAGGCAGTGCTGGAATTATACAGATCGCAACCATATAAGTCAATAACTAAGTGGAGTCAATTCAATTTGCATGAAGAGATGAGTATAAAGATATATTTGATCTACGAGGTCACTAAAATAGCTAAATATACTCGAGTTAAGTGTACTTAGTTTGTTTAATGTGGTTTAACCCCAAGTTCTGGTGATGAATGTAAAGTCTTATATATATGATGCATAGAAACAATGACGAGGTGTAAACTCTGCGGTGAGAGTAAGATTAAGATATTCACAGTGAGATTCGCGAACTATCTCTTGTAGTTGAAAATAAACTAACCTTAGTTCCAAAAGGACCTTCGGGGAAGTCAATGTCAAGCAGTCTCCTCCCCTGAATCAAAAAAACGATGGCAAATCAAAATCTGATTTAGTCTACTGAAGAGTAGAATCATCGTAATGTCAAAAATCATCCAGGTGAAGTTGCGGTAAAACACATTTGTATCACAGTTTCATACTCAAAAAGAGAAAAAAAAAACGAGGAAGCACCTCAAGTTCAGCTTCAAGCTCCTCCTTCTCGTGTCCAGTTGCAATGGGCATTACATCCTCCACCTTCTTCTTCGCCACTGCAAAGTACAAGCGTTAATAACAGTCACTTCCCACGCTCTTGCACAGCTTCAATGGTAAAGAGTAAAACAAACTCCACAGTGAGGAGAGCATGACAGAAACTTGGATTAACAACGACGTAAAGCATTAAGAAAGAACAGCGACTCGATTGATACGATAACACGGCGAGAATTGCATCTAATCCAAGCATAAACAGAATCACAAAGGCGAGATCTGAAAACGTATAGTGATGATATACCACCTGAATCGGAGCTGAAACAGCGAGGGATGACGGAAGAAGAAGCGGGAGAGGGAGTGGGAGCGAGATGGAAGTGAACGGGTCTCGCGGTGGTGGCTATGGATCGACGAGGAGAAGCAGCGGCGGCTAGGGTTTTGAGATGAGAGGATACGATTCTTCTCCACATGATGTGATCTCAGGTCGCACCTCCAAGGATCTGCCAACGTTTTTTTTCCTTCTCGGAATGTCTTCACTGATATGCTCCCTTTTTTAGTGGCCGGCACTTTGGGAGAAAATGGAGATTTCTAAATTGGAATTGGTCACTCTTACTTGAATTTAACGCGTATACGCATTACGCACGTGTCAAACTACATGAGTGATAGTGATGATATACATTTCCAAAATTAATTACCTAAAAATTATTTGAGAATTTGTTTTTTTTTTTTTGTACAAATTGTTTATATGCTATATAGCCTATATGAAATAAAGTAACAAATTCAGTTTGGATTCATATTTAAAATAAATTATATATTATTACTGATAAACCTCTAATAATTCTAAGATTTAGTTTTCAAATTAAAATATTTTTTTAACTTTATATACAAAATTTAATTAATAAGATAACCAGTTTTTGAGTGATATATATGTTTTATATGATTATGATACTGTTATAGGCTTATAGCAGTTGATATTGAAGGAAAAAATGTTGTAGTTTAAGATTTGTCTAAGGTAAATATTGATACAAAATATTTTTAAATTTTTAATAAATGTATTAAATATTTAGTTCAACAATGTATGAAAATATTTCATCATTTCACATTTTTAATTCTTTTTCGTAATAAATTTCAGTATATCTCACAGTAATATATATTATTGTCTAAACTTTATGTGTTTGTTTCTCTCGTTTGATTGTTTTGCTTGTTAAGGATGTGTTCATATATTGGGTGCTTCTGATTAACCTTTTTGGGGTGTGTTCATATTGAAACAGCCAGAAAAGAAGAAGCAAAGCAATTTCAGAGGGAACTTGACTCATGAACTAACTATTTGCAAAGGTGGATGGATATACTCAGGCTGTGTTTTCCTACTGGCAACATAGTTTCAACGACATCAAAAGCTGCTAAATCGTTTATGTACCCCCTACGTCCTAATCCCCAAATGAGCATCAGAGAGAGTAAGAGTATTAAGTTAATGCCACCTAAAGATACAAAAGAGGGTTGGCATTAACTTAGGTTCCAAAAACCTAAAACCAAAATCCGAACTTGTGATCTCTCTATGCTGCTGAGACAAGGGACTTGCGTCTTACTCCAATCCTCTGCCATTTTTAGGTTTTTTTGCTCCTGAAGATGATGTTAATTTCCTTGGCTTGTTCCTACAATGGATGAAGGAAGAAATAAACAAAATTGTGAAGGACAGCACAAGATGTGTGAAATGAGAAGAAAGAACATACCTCTAATAACCTCTCCCATTTCCCTTCTGACTTTGCATGCAGGGCTTTCCATTCCACCGCCATCTCGTGTACAATGTGGTTTGGCTGCGTGCAGTGTGCTGTAGAAACGGCCTTTCTCTTTTAAACAAGAACAAAACTGTGTGAGACCATGGTTTGCTACTTTTGACATAGTTAGTGTTCTAAAAAAGAGAAAAAAACATTTCACATGACTATTGCAACACCGTACCTTCTCTATCGACATCCGAGCTCTATCAACCAGCCTCTGATGTCCAGTAAAATTTCCACATTCTCCGACTTCCTTTGGGAAATCTCTGCTACCCACTAGAGGCCTGCCAAAAAGGATCATATAAGAGAAAAAGGAAAGATAAAGTTTCACATCTGTGTGAGAGAGCTATAACATGACATAGTAGCCTACTAACCTCTGGTCATTTAACATCAGGCACCCTCTGGTTAGCCGAGATATGGCATTATCAGCTGCCTTTTTGGTGTCAAAAATCACGAGAGCTCTCCCTAATTAGGAAAAGGCAGTTAGCTTTGTTGTCATTGCCAGTTATTTTTTCTTTTTCTAATTGAGCTTACAGACAGCAAAAAGGTAGGTTTAAAGCAAGTATACCAATATGTGGGTTAGAGACAAGATTTGCTGGGATCATCTTGGCATCAACTCGTTCCTTGAGAGCTTGCCTACAAAGGTTCTGCACGCAACAATATAATCAAACGGCGATGAGTGTCACTGTATTTTGTAGTCTTTTGCATGATGATTGCTAAAACCATAATTTGATCGACATCTGTTGATGGGATTGTGTTCTCAACATTGGATAGGATGCGGAAACGATAGCGCTCAAACATCATTCTAGAAAATATGGCCACACATGCATTTGTCAATGGTGAGAGATCTCTATCTCAAAACTAATTGAGATTGAGTGAGATTTCTAGTATGCCACATCAATATAGGATGTGTCCTTTTCAATGTAGGATCACATACCTCCACCTCTAGCGATGTGTATGATGGTTCCAGGTTTTCAAACAAGACCAACCTTTCTGTTTC
>CAJHQP010009000.1:0-24303 GCA_905132765.1 Moricandia arvensis
CACCCCTTTCCTTTCAATTTAATTGTACTTGTAGAAGAAAATTTTATTTTCAAAAATAAGTATTGTTTTATTATTTTAATGTAACTTTATCTATTATTTAATTTTTCTTAGTTAAAATGTTATTAGATATATAGGTAGTTGTGTTTTTATTTTGAACATATGATTAATTAAATATTTTTTAATTTGTGTACATAAACCCAAAACGAAAGTAAAATGAAATGAAAAGAGTATAGTTTTAATCAAGATTCTATAAATCTCCTAGACCCCCGCATAGACAGCAATTTGGTATTATCCGAAACGATTTTCTAAAATTTGATTTATACTTTAAACTATTCAAAATTAGTTAAAATTTATCTAAACTAGTCTAAATGTGTAAATTTAAGAAATAATGTTAGTATAGATTTGTATATCTAATTTTAATAATTTATAATACTAATTTTATATTTCTATTTAAAACTTAAAATATTTCACATAAATATTAGATATATAATAAAGTAATAATTTATTAATACTTAGATTTTACATAGATCCTGAATCATCCACCTAATCATTAGTTCTCTATAAAATATATAGTTAGCTCTCTATCTTACTAATTACTAGATTTTGACCCGCTTTTGAAAGTGTGGGTATATTTTTGTATATTATAAATTATATGTAACTAAAAATATTTTGATTTCTACTTTTTTTTAAAAAAAATCGAAAGTATATTTTAATTTTTTTTTTTTTTTAAAATATAGCATATTCTGATTATCATATTCTATTGAAATTGTTATATTTATGTAAGATATGAAAGATTATGAATATAGATGGATATTTGGGTAATAAGAATAATTATAAATATCTGTTTTTAATTAAATGATACTATAAATTATGTAATACACTAACAAACTTAAAACAGTTTAAAAGTTAATGATAACTTTCAATGGTAGATAAATTTATAACTCTATTTTAATAGAGTAGATTAGTTCTCCATGAACGCCTACCTCCTATCTATTTCTTGAACATTCACTTTTAATATATGTTTCGGTACATCATCAAAGGCTAAACCTAAAACTCACATTGGAGACGACGTCATAATAAAACAGAAAATGTTTTGTATTTATTTTTCGTCAGGTCATTATATTATTTTTTTGTTCAACCGTCAGGTTATTAGAGCATCTCCAAAAAGGAATTCTATTTTGAAATTTCTCAAACTCTATATTTGAAGTTTCAAAGTGTTCTTCTCCAAAAGCAAAACTTCAAAACTAACTTCAAAATTATTTGTATTTTACACTATGATCCTTATATTTATTTTAGTTAATGAAAATTTATTAAACTTTTATAAATAACTAACACATATATAAAAAATTACAACAATATTAATTAATAAAACTTTAAATTAAAATATAAAACTAGAAATAGAAATACATAATTAAATATTAAACTACAAATAAAATACCACATTATTCCATAAGATTATTAGTATTGTTGTAATATCTAAATTTCTATAATAATTATGTCTTTATGTACCCTTTTTAAAAAGTTTTTAATTCAGTATGTTTTATAATATTCTTGTTGTCTAATTCTACTTTTAAAATAATATAAAACTTATTTTAATTTTTAAAAATTTTATGGGTAAAGTTTAATTTATAGATTTGAATTTGAATATTTGTGAGATAATTTTTTTTAAAAATTAAATGATAAATAAGACAATACTTAAGAATAATAAATAAGATATGTAAATGTAAGGACCAAATTGCAAATAAAAAGATGAAACTTCAAATATGAAGTTTTGGATAGTGAAACTTCAAATATGAAGTTTTGGATAGTGAAACTTCAAATCTGAAGTTTCACTACTCAAAACTTCAAATTTGAAGTTTTGAAGTTTCTTTTTGGAGAACCAAAAATTCTATATTTGAAGTTATAGAGTGTTTTTTGGAGATCCTCTTATAAGAATAACTAAATCCTGATATACTTTTTTCGTAGTTTTAAAGTTCCCATTATTGTTGTTTTCTTATCAGAATAGCCCACCAGCTTTTCTCTGAAGGCTTTTAGGAACTTTAGGAGATTCTCCTAGCCTAAATTTGATAAGTTTTACTCTTATTCAATTCATCTCCCACTGAGAATTCCATTGCTTAAAATATTTAAAAAGTTAAGATAAAACGTCATCTTCACAGCTAAATGTATATGATTAGACCTAAAAACAATACGAATTAATTACTTACTTGTACTATATTTTTACCTAATCCACAATGAGATGAGCTTCAGGATGAGAGAATACAAGATATTAGCATTAGGGGTAAACGCTGTGAAACTGTGATGATTAATATTAAGGAAATCAAATAATTAGAACGTAACAAAAAGGTTTAAGAGAGAAACATGTGAGAAGATAAAAAAAAAAAATTTGGTGCAGCACAAGAACTTCAGCTTGTGTAGCATCCAATCTTATCGCAGCACGTGAATCTACCAGTTATATATATTCAAACCTTAGCATAGGTATTTCTCACTCATAAATGGTAAACTCGTTAAGTAATGACGCAGACGCAGCTCGTGAATCTATATAGTGCTGTTCGTTTCATCGACGCAGCTTCCTGCGTCTGCGTCGGCGACTATTTTTTTTATAAAGTTTGTTCGTTTGACAGATGTAGGTAGTTGCATCTAAACGCTGCGTCTGAACGCTGCGTCTGAACGCTGCGTCTGAACGCTGCGTCTGAACGCTGCGTTCAGCGGCAGTAAACTTTGATTGCTGATATAATCAGCGTTTGCGATTAAAGTTTCTGCGTCTATAAGTTAATATACCCTTTTGTCCTTAAAACATTTCAGTATTTACAAAAAAACCTAGACCTAATTGACGCAGGACGCTTCATTTCATCTCTTCTCTGACGCAGCCACAAAGCTTTCTCATCCTCCATCTCAGGCTAGCTCTTGATCTCCATCTCTCATCTCCATCTCACGCGAGCTCTCTCATCTCCATCTCCGACGCCTCTCCACCTCTCTCTCGATCTCCGACACAGACTTAACTCTCGATCTCCGACGCAAACCCAGAGCTCTCTCTCTCTTCTCCAACGCAGCTCGAGCTCTCTCCCACTAGACCGGACATCTCAAGCTCTCTCCCTCTAGACCGGACATCTCAAGCTCTCTCCCTCTAGACCGGACACTCAAGCTCTCTCTCTCTCGATCTCAGACATCTCAAGCTCTCTCTCTCTCGATCTACCCATCTCTGCGATCATCTCATCTCGAAGCTCTCTTCTTCATAGCATCTCGAAGCTCTTCCATAGTAAGTTTCCTCTTCTTTGTAGTTCAGATGTACGATGGGTTCATATTTGCTATTCATATGTTTGATGGGTTTCTCTGTTTTGTGATTCTTTTGATGTTTGTATTAAGAGTTAGTTAAAGGTTCGATTTTTAATGAATTTTCTTTCGATTCTGGAACCTCTAGACAAGCTCTGTCTTTAATCTCTTCAGGTTATATCCTTGTAGCTTTGTTGTTGCTTGTAGCTTTATTGTTGCTTGCAGCTTGTTGTTTTAATCTCTTGAGTTAACTGTTTCTGTCTTTTTTGCAGGCTCTCTCCTCTCAAGCTCACCCTCTCAAGCTCACCCTCTCAAGCTCACCCTCTCAAGCTCACACTCTCAAGCTCAGACCCTCTCAAGCTCAGACTGCTGCTGTTCTCAAGGTATGTTGTTTTGTAGAAACTGGTTTTGTGTTCTGAAGTGTCTTTAAATTCAAATAGGTTGTACTTCTTCGCTTGATATGTTGTTCGTTTGTTTTCTGGTGGAAAGGAGTAAAGGTTGAACTTGCTTTGAAGTAAGAGTTTATACAAAACAAATCTTAACGATGTTGAACTTGGTGTGCTCTAAATTCTTAGTTTCATAAGGTTGAACTTGGTGTGCTCTAAATTCTTAACGATGCATTCTTATTAGGTGTTGTAATATATGTTATATCTTCTGATAATTAATAGCAACGTAACTTGAATTGAAGCAACGAGTTAATAACCTTCCAAATATAGTTATGTTAGTGCTCCTATTAGTTTATGATTTAATATGAACACTTAAATACGATTGTGTATAATATTCTACCTAGCTGTATTTGATCAGTACTCTTATCATATGATCAGTACGTTTTTCTTTATCTTTTTGAAAGTAGTATTTCTTCTTTGGTATGTTCTTTGTTCTAATTTGTTTGCCTTGTCACTGTCTTTTTTATAGGTGCTAAGTTTGTGGACCAAAGAGAAATTTTGAGCAACCATTTTAAGATGGCAAAAGATGTAAGTCTGTGATTACTTGCTTGTTTATGCTTTAAGATGGCTTAGCTTTTTTTCTTCGTTTCAGTTTCGATTTTTTCTGATTGCTTTATATTTAGAATTGGCCTATTGAAGAAAGTAGGTTTTTTTGAAATTTAGTGCAATGTTCTGACAATTTTAAGACGTATAGTAGAAAACTATATTTATCAAATCCAGAAAAGAAAAAATGGTAAGATTTGTTTTTGAAATTTAGAAGAAAGAAAGGAAAAAAAATTGGAACATAAAATTAATAACAAAAAATCTAAACAGAAGCTATTTACACACTGATATTGGATATCAAAACAAAATATTTTGATGAAAAAAGTTAAACTAACAAAAGCGTTTTTGGCCCGTTTTCGTATTGGGCCCTGGGGGTAGACACCTAATGTAAAGTCCCTGCTCTCCTCACAGCCGACACTGGATTGAAAGAAGCAGAACTTTTGTGTTGAGCGCAAGATTGACTGATTGATCAGATGGAGTTCTGTCCAACGTGTGGGAACTTGCTACGTTACGGTAATTCACAGTTCTTCTGCTCCACATGTCCTTACATCGCCCGCATCGAAAGACAGGTTTGTTTTTTTCTTCTTAAAAATTCTAACTTAAACTAATCAAAAAGTACCTTTTCTATGGAGGTTTATTATCTATGTCTGTGTGGGGGGTGCTTTGAACAGGTTGAGATAAAGAAGAAGCAATTGCTGGTTAAGAAATCAATTGACCCGGTTTTGAAGAAAGATGATATACCAAAAGGACCTGAAACTGAAGGTACTTTTTCTTTTCATTTGATTATTTTAGTACTACATGGATCTCAATTGATCCCCATTGCTTATGAATGTTGGATTCTTTGTTTTGTGTAATCAGCATCGTGCCCAAGATGCGGGCACGACAAGGCCTACTTCAAAACAATGCAGATTCGTTCAGCTGATGAGCCTGAATCCAGATTTTATAGATGTGTCAAGTGCGAGCAAACTTGGCGCGAGGAGTGAGACATTACAATGTACTCAATGGACTCTTTGAGTGTTTTTTTGTTGTATCATTGACAATTTTGGGAGGTTTATCTTGCCTTGGGATGTTTCAGCAGAGTGATTTAAGCAAATTTTGATTGTCTAGTTTCCAGTTTCTTTTATATATCAACCCACAATGAACATTCAACCACAACCAAATGTTTAATATTCTCAAAGAGTCCATTGAGTACATTGTAATGTCTCACTCCTCGCGCCAAGTTTGCTCGCACTTGACACATCTATAAAATCTGGATTCAGGCTCATCAGCTGAACGAATCTGCATTGTTTTGAAGTAGGCCTTGTCGTGCCCGCATCTTGGGCACGGTGCTGATTACACAAAACAAAGAATCCAACATTCATAAGCAATGGGGATCAATTGAGATCCATGTAGTACTAAAATAATCAAATGAAAAGAAGAAGTACCTTCAGTTTCAGGTCCGTTTGGTATATCATCTTTCTTCAAAACCAGTCAATTGATTTCTTAACCAGCAATTGCTTCTTCTTTATCTCAACCTGTTCAAAGCACCCCCCCACACATACAATTTTGGGAGGTTTATCTTGCCTTGGGATGTTTCAGCAGAGTGATTTAAGCAAATTTTGATTGTCTAGTTTCCAGTTTCTTTTATATATCAACCCACAATGAACATTCAACCACAACCAAATGCTTAATATTCTCAAAGCCATGAGTACATTGTAATGTCTCACTCCTCGCGCCAAGTTTGCTCGCACTTGACACATCTATAAAATCTGGATTCAGGCTCATCAGCTGAACGAATCTGCATTGTTTTGAAGTAGGCCTTGTCGTGCCCGCATCTTGGGCACGGTGCTGATTACACAACAAAGAATCCAACATTCATAAGCAATGGGGATCAATTGAGATCCATGTAGTACTAAAATAATCAAATGAAAAGAAGAAGTACCTTCAGTTTCAGGTCCTTTTGGTATATCATCTTTCTTCAAAACCGGGTCAATTGATTTCTTAACCAGCAATTGCTTCTTCTTTATCTCAACCTGTTCAAAGCCCCCCCCCCACACAGACAAAGATAATAAACCTCCATAGAAAAGGTACTTTTTGATTAGTTTAAGTTAGAATTTTTAAGAAGAAAAAAACAAACCTGTCTTTCGATGCGGGCGATGTAAGGACATGTGGAGCAGAAGAACTGTGAATTACCGTAATGCAGCAAGTTCCCACACGTTGGACAGAACTTCATCTGATCAATCAGTCAATCTTGCGCTCAACACAAAAGTTCTGCTTCTTTCAATCCAGTGCCGGCTGTGAGGAGAGCAGGGACTTTACATTAGGTGTCTACCCCAGGGCCCAATACGAAAACGGGCCGAAAACGCTTTTGTTAGTTTAACTTTTTTCATCAAAATATTTTGTTCTGATATCCAATATCAGTGTGTAAATAGTTTCTGTTTAGATTTTTTTGTTATTAATTATGTTCCAATTTTTTTCCTTTCTTTCTTCTAAATTTCAAAAACAAACCTTATCATTTTTTTTCTTTTCTGGATTTGATAAATATAGCTTTCTACTATACGTCTTAAAATTGTCAGAACATTGCACTCTTGAGGTGAAGAATAGGATAGCAGAACGGATGTTGGAGCGTGAAGAGGCCTCTAGTATTGAGAATGTGTTAGGGATATTGAATGCGTTGCCTGGAGTGAGAGAGTGGTCTCCATTGTACGGAGCAGCAGTTGAGCTCCTTATAGATAGTGAAGGAAGCAGAAAGGGTTTTATAACATTTAAGACAGATGAAGCTAAGATTAGGTTTCTAGAGCTTAGGACCAAGATAAAACGTGATGAGTAATTAGTATAGAATTTTGTACTTTTAGGTTTCTGGAACTTTTAGTATCGCTTTATAGTTTTGTGATCTTGCTATGATCTTTGTATGAATCTCTGCCTTTTGTGGTTTGATATGAATTTGTCTTGGTGTTTTGGTGTTGTTTACAGGTTGTTTACAGGGTGTTATTACACAAAAATCTGCCTTGTTATTACACAAAAATCTGTCTTGTTGTGGCTTGATATGAATGCCTTGGTGCTGTCTCATAACAGATTTGTTACATAGAATAAACATGCACACATTTGTTTTGGTGCTGTCTAATAACAGACTTGTTACATAGAATAGACATGAACTTATTTGTTTTGGTGCTGTCTCGTGTATTAACAGATTTGTTTTGGTGCTGTCTCATAACAGATTTGTTACATAGAATAGACATGAACTTATTTGTTTTGGTGCTGTCTCGTGTATTAACAGATTTTATCCCTTTTTATGGTTTTGTAGATGCTTAGAAGATGGATATTGGAAGATGAGGATGGTGATTATGATGATGAACTTGGTTTGTTTGATGTGATTACTACTGATAGATTGAGTCATAGAACAAATAGAGGAGCTCTGTGTAAAGAACTTTTAAAGCTCTGTGTAAGATGTTAACTGAGAGATATGAGTTACGAGAGTCTCACAACGTCTACATTGAAGAATCTGTTGCTATGTTTCTTGAGGTGGTTGGTCAGGATAAAACTATGAGGGATATAGCTGCAAGGTATCAGAGATCATTGGATACAGTAAAAAGGAAGCTTGATGATGTCTTGAGTGCTCTTCTGAAGTTTGCAGCAGATACACTAAGACCACAAGAAGGCGAGTTTGCAAGAGCGAATCCTGTTTTGATGAATGATAATCGGTATTGACCTTATTTCAAAGATTGCATTGGAGCCCTTGATGGAACGCATGTCCCGGTTCGCCCTCCAAGTCAAAATGCAGAAGCGTATAGAGGCAGAAAGCAAGATGCTACGATGAATGTTCTTGCTATATGTAACTTTGACATGAAGTTCATATATGCGTATCTCGGTGTACCTGGTAGAGCACATGATTCGAAGGTGTTGACTCATTGTGCGAGGAATGAGACTTCTTTTCCACATCCTCCGCCTGGAAAGTATTATTTAGTTGACTCTGGATATTCTACCAGGATAGGATATCTTGGTCCGCATCGTAGTATGCGATATCATCTTGGTCAGTTTGCTAAAGGAGGACCACCAGTTAGTGCGAGGGAGTTGTTTAACCGAAAGCATTCGGGACTGCGATCAGTGATTGAGAGGACATTTGGAGTATGGAAAGCAAAATGGAGGATTTTGGATCGTAAACATCCAAAGTATGGTCTGGTCAAATGGATTAAGTTGGTAACAGCGACGATGGCTTTACACAACTTCATAAGGGATTCACATAGGGAAGATCGTGATTTTACACATTGGCAAATTGATGATGAAGGAGAAGGAGAAGGAGAAGGAGAAGGAGAAGGGGAAGAAGAAGGAGGAGGAGGAGTTGCTAGTGATGGTGATGAAGAAGTTGTATATGAGCCGACCGGTGATATAGTGATGGAGGCTTTGCGAAAGAACATCACAAATGAATATGGTCGAGGTCGTTTACCGTATTAGTTTTTCAGTTAATGACTTGTTTTTTCTTTGCTTATATTTGTTGTTTTTTCTATTAAAAACTTGATGTATGATTTTTATTTGAGACTTTGTGTATTATTTTTATTTATTTAAGATTTCATTTATTATTTTATTTAAAATTTTGATAAAAAATGTTGCTATTTATATATTTGACTAAATTTTTTACAAATTAAATAAAAAAAATTTGGACGTAAATATATATAAATTACATATTAAATGAAGAATAAAAATTATATAAATTTAAAATATAATTATACAAATTTATAAAAATCAAATATGAATTAAATGAAGAATAGCCGCAGCGTCTACGAAACGAACAGCACACTGCGTCTGCGTCAATTTTCGTGCGTCTGCGTTAATTTTCTGCGTCAATCAAACGAACAGAACTTGATGCATCTGCGTCAATGTACTGCGTCTGCGTCAATTTACTGCGGCAACCAAACGAACAACAATCTGCGTCAATGACGCAGCCGCAGACTCAGACTCAGACGCAGACGCAGACGCAGAAAGCTGCGGCAACCAAACGAACATCACTATATATAAGCGAATGACGTGTTAGAATTTACCAGAGTGTGTAGATTTGGGTTTGTGTGAGTAATGAACATGATGAACAATCTCCTTTGGAGCAAGAGAGAACTCGAAATGATGAAGAGAATGGATCTAGTTTCTGCTAGTGTTTACTTAAACCAGAAACAGAGATTAAAGAGAATAAGAGAATGGATCTAGTTACTCAGATTCGTGTGAGACTTAGAGAGATTTGAGAAATTAAGAAAGTGAGAGATTAAAGAGATTCTGGAACAAGAAAACTAAGCTTTTTGTTTATAGAAGTGGAGAGGGGAAATCCCCCTTACTCCCTTTTCCACATTATAATTTTCAACCAGAGAGAGACATTATATAGAGAGAGATGGATACATTAGGGTTTTCAAAATTCAAACAAATCAAGTGGAGCCAAGGGATGAAGGCTCCTCGATTTGAATTGTGTGGCTGAGAATGTGCCAGCAAGGTCAATGAACCTATCCAGAGATCTGTCTAGGTTCATGCCCCTTCCTTTGGTGAGTGGATATAGGTTCTTCCTTTTTGGAAAGTGGTCTTCTCCAAGTCCTCACGAAGTCTTCTACAAGTCCTCACTGAGTCTTCTTACAAGTCTTCACTAGATCTTCTTCAAATTCTCTTCATTGAGTCTTCTTCAAGTCTTCAGTGAGTCTTCTTCAAGTCTTCAGTGAGTCTTTAGTGAGTCTTCTTCAAGTCCTCAACAAGTCCTCAACGAGTCTTCTTGAAGTCCTCATCCAGTCTTCTCCATTCTTGTTGCACAAGTTCTCTTCACACAACCTTCTCCTTTGTTCCATCTCATCTCTTATAAGCTCATTTGTCTCTCTTCAAGTTAACACTTCCCCTCAAGCTTGACTCTAGTGATCCTAAGTCAAGCTTGGAAACTTGAAGAGCTTCCTCATTAAAAACCTCACCAAGGAAAACCCTTTTGGGATAAAACCTTGATGAGGGAAAAATAGTAAAGTCCTCAAGGCCTAAGGATTGGCCAGTGGGTCTTTGTGTCTTTGGATCATTGTGATGGACAAAAAGACCCTTAATCATGGCCTAACTTGTGTTGTAAGTGTGAACTCCACAGCTTGCACACACCAAAAACTTGGTCTATTCTTAGACCCTTGTTCACTCCATTTGAACTCCAATGGTGGGGAGTGAACTCCATTTGTACTCCATGTCTCTCGGATCATGAAACCCATTCACACTCCCCCTCAAGCTTGGAACTGAGAATTAGTGAAGGACCAAGCTTGCAAGGTTGAAATGAGCTCTAGATGACTTCACTGATCCGGCTGGTGAGGTGTGAACTCCAATTGTTCTCCCACTTGGGGAGTGAAATCCATTTGTACCCCATTTAAATGGACAATACTCGGTTCCTTGAAGCTTCATCAACCATGTATATGCCCACATGCTATGGGCTGATTCATAGCTTCCCAACTGGAAGGTAATTGCTCTAATTACTCCATGTAGAAGCTGATCCATAGCTTCTCAACCAGAAGGTAACTGTTCTAACTCCATGCCTTGGGCTGATTCATAGTTTCCCATGCTGAAGGTAACGGTTCTAACTCCATGATGTTGATGTCCTTGTAGTGGCTTCTTTAAGCTTCTTTGAGCCGGTTTATGATCTGAGGTGAGGCAATGGACGACTTGGACCTTCAGGATTTCCTAATCATTACCCCTCCTCAAGCTTGATCCAGAGAGTAAAGGTGATGGACCAAGCTTGGAAGTGAGCAATACTGAGCTTAGATAACCGGTTCCTCCCTTGATCTCTTCTCCACTGCCTTAAACCACCAGTCTTCCTCTTTGTTCCCGATTGATGCTGAACAAGTGACACTCTTTGTGACCCTGAAACAACACTCAAACTCCAAACAAGATAAGACACAGTTGCATTGGGATCAAACCTTGACTAATCATCAAGTTTGATCACCAATGTCACAAGCTTTACACTTAGACATATTCTTATTATCATTAAGATCCATCTAACGTAAGCTTTCCACATCTCTAACTGCTATGAAAGAACTGATCAGGAACTATCACAAGCAATTAGGCAAACAACTCATGCCTTAAACGACCATTAGACTCAAGTCTAGATGTCTCAATCTTAAGGCAGTAACCATGACAATAGAATGCAACAGCCTTAACCTATTCTTTTCATGAATGCAAGCTGGATTAGACACAACCATCTATCATCCTAGCAACACAACCATTTAAAATAGATACTTAGAAACATTATCATTTCCAAATACCAGACCCAATACATTACTTTAATCAGTTTCTACTCATGTATGCAAGCAGATTCAAAACATATTATCTAATATCATGTCAAGCAACATTTAGAACTGAAGAAAGCACTTTAAAACTCAATCAATCAAACGAGTCTCTTTCAAAACAGCTTGGGACATATTCTAAACATTCACATCAAGCAATCTTTAAACATACCCTCAGGTTCCACATACATCACACAACACATTCAGTTCATAAAGTATCAAGCTTTATACACGGGATAGTATGTTCTTACAAATAAGGAACTAGTGTTAGTTCCTTGACCACCTTTGATTCATGGCAAGATCATGGGTTATTGGTTGCGACTCCAACACCTCCTTCCTCCATGGACCTTTCCTTGGACTCTCCATGCCTAAATTCCCCACCTTTCTTCATATTTTGGTCGCCGCCACCACCAGTAACAAGGTGAAAGCTTTCACCTTTCTTCCTAGTTTTTGAATAAGAACAAGCATGGACTGTTTTGATGAAGAGGGTAGCTAATCCACTCCATAACTTCTGGATCCGAGGCCTTCCCTTCTTCTGGACGGTATGAGAGAGCATGAGTCTTCAAGAACAACTTTTGGGCTTTCCGGATAAACACCTTCTTGTAGAAGTTGAATTGGCTGGAAATGAAGCTTCTTTTTGGGTTTTGATGGCATGGGAGAAAGACTTGATCTTTGCGGAAGCTAGGAACCATGTTCTTATGAACATGGCTCTGATACCATGTTAGAATTTACCAGAGTGTGTAGATATGGGTTTGTGTGAGTGATGAACATGATGAACAGTCCCCTTTGGGGCAAGAGAGAACTCGAAATGATGAAGAGAGTGGATCTGGTTTATGCTAGTGTTTACTTGAACCAAAAACAAAGATTAAAGAGAATAAATAGAATAAGAGAGATTCGTGTGAGACTTAGAGATATTTGAGAGATTAAGAAAGTGAGAGATTAAAGGGATTCTGGAACAAGAAAACTAAGCTTTTTGTTTATAGAAGTGGAGAGGGGAAATCCCCCTTACTCCCTTTTTCACATTATAATTTTCAACCAGAGAGAGACATTACATAGAGAGAGATGGATACATAGGGTTTTCAAAATTCAAACAAATCAAGTGGAGCCAAGGGAAGAAGGCTCCTCGATTTGAATTGTGTGGCTGAGAATGTGCCAGCAAGGTCAATGAACCTATCCAGAGATCTGTCTAGGTTCATGCCCCTTCCTTTGGTGAGTGGATAAGGTTCTTCCTTTTTGGAAAGTGGTCTTCTCCAAGTCCTCACGAAGTCTTCTACAAGTCCTCACTGAGTCTTCTTACAAGTCCTCACTGGATCTTCTTCAAGTCCTCTTCATTGAGTCTTCTTCAAGTCTTCAATGAGTCTTCTTCAAGTCTTCAGTGAGTCTTCTTCAAGTATTTAGTGAGTCTTCGTCACTGAGAGTTCAGTGAGTCTTCTCCAAGTACTCAACAAGTCCTTAACGAGTCTTCTTGAAGTCCTCATCCAGTCTTCTCCATTCTTGTTGCACAATTTCTCTTCACACAACTTTCTCCTTTGTTCCATCTCATCTCTCATAAGCTCGTTTGTCTCTCTTCAAGTTAACATGATGTTCTTCTCTTCTGTTAGGTTGTGAAACAATCTCACAATTCGTATAGGTAAATATTTATTTCTCGATTCATCGCAGTTTTATCGTGTTGAGTTTTAAGATCAATTCCTCTTGTCTAAGTAACTCGTTGACCTAAGTAACTAATTCGTTTGTTACTTTGTTTCAGATTCGATTTGAGATTCAAGTTGTAAATGCAAGAAACGACATGATTTTCACCTGGTGTTCGATGATCAATTCATTGGGGAAGGAGTCAGAATCCCTCAACAACTTCACTATCTGATTTGTATCGATTACAAGATCACAACAATGGCGATCTATCAAGAAACAGAGTAACACAAGAGAACTTAGCTATCTCGATCTTTTCCTCTGTGAAAACTGGAAAGTCACTGCCGGAATGGTCTAATCTGACGGTGTACTGCATTCGCGACTCCGTCGAGCTTCACCCTCACGATATCAAGCTAAGCCGTCTTCTCCTTCTCTCTCGCTCTTTGTTTTTTACCTACTCTCTCTCTTCTGCCTTCTCCCTCGGTTTTGATTTACAAGTTTGTTATAAATTTCCACTTGTTAACCATCCTAAAAACGCAGCGTTTCATTTGTTGAATGATCTTTTGGGCTGAGACTTGGGCTTTCTCTTCTTTGCAGGTTTCAGAAGCGACTAGGGCCATTGAGCACAAAGCCCATTTGGAGTTTGGCTGAACAAAACCCACAGATCGTTCGTGTTAAATCAAAGCGTATGTCGTATGATCGAATCGCATAAAAGAGAGATACAAGAAATCTACACAAAAGGTAACTATCACATAAAAGAGAGACATTGTGTTTAAGAAATTGAATTCCTTCTATATCAAAATAATCATCAAAGTGAAAGGTCAAAGGAAGGAAAAAATCAGTTGGTAAATTTATTTCATTTAAACATGGATCAAAGATTAGTATTTAAAAGTATTAGGGTTAAATTATACTAAATCTAGATTATAGACTTGGAATAGATTTCATTATAGACATCATAAATGTATAATTAACAACTATGTCATGCAACTTCCAAATGATAAAGATAGTTGGTTGGGTCAAGTTCTTACTTGGTGTTGAAATTTTCAGTGATGCCAAGTTAGCTAAGACACCATGAACGCTACTTATGCATATTTGATGCCTATTTGATGAAACTTTTCTTTGGTTTATTCCAATACACATCTTGCACAAGATTTTAGTAACTTTTGATTGAATATGTTTATAAAATTTTGTGAATTAGTATGCAAAAGGTTTATCGACGGCGTTAATAGTTTTAATAATATATCAAATTTTATTCTTTCTTGATTGAAAGGAATTTCTATGGCCCCAATAAACCAAGTAAATGAAAATAATACAAGCATATGAAATATAATAGTATTGTCTAATTCATGGAGATAATAGAAAGTTCTTGTATTAAGTCCACAATAATAAAAATTTGATTTCTTACATTGTTACTAATTTTATATGTTTTATTGTCAAAAAAGAACAAAGTTTACGGTTAGTTCAGTGTTACAATTTTTTATGATAGAGAAATGCGTTCTTTTACGTATAGAAATCGAATGGACGGGAGCTTGGTAAGGTTATTTTTGGAGGCGAGTTTGGACAAGCCAATTTCTATTGGCTTGTGACTCATACCTTCAAATTCGCCTTTCTAGGGAGTATCTTATTTTGTGTATTGTTCACTCTCCCTGACACAACCACCTACCATCCTCTCTACTGCTAGCGACAACCCCACATCTGTCTTGTTCTCACTCGAACAAGGTGGATCCGTCATCACCATCATGCCTTGTGCTATGCTTTCGTGATTTGTCGATCTAATCTTGAAGCCCGACAATCTCGCGATTCAGCTCCAACGACACATCATCACCATTACTATGGTTGGTGACCCGTTGTCTCTAGCGCCTGGTGGCCTCCGTGATTATCACTCCCTCTTCGACCTAAATATAATCTCTTGGTCACCTTCACACATTTGGGCATGGGCCTCTCTTGATGATATGGGCTTTAGCCCCTTTCTTAATGTCAAGTGTGCGCATCATCCTCGTTTACTTTATGAGCCAGCCACAGTGCCATTACAACTGAAGGTTACGTCCAAGTTCAGGCGTCTAAGGCCTCACTACCACGACTCCCTTCGACGAATACCTCTGATAGTTCCATATATATCGTATACACTAATGGAATCAGAGATGAAAAGAGCATTAACTGTTTCACCATATAGCTCACCGTACAATTTACTCTCTGGAATGTATGAGATTCACAAAGTCTCTCGGGTCAATATTGTCTATGTTAGATCTGACCTCGTTCATCTAGTGAGTCGCTTAGCCAATTTAGCTTAGTGACCGGCATTTCTGTCCCTTTCCAGACTTGTTCGTTTGGGTATATCAACGTCGATTTTGACTATCTCATGCTCATCAGAGTAATAGTTTTAGGGATACAAGTGAAGTTTATCTTCAGTGTTCTTTACTTAGAGCAAGTGTCTCCCTTTAACATTTTTATCCTTTCTTTTATTGTACTGTTTTTGGTGTTTATCTTACCGTCGATTATACCTCCGGTTGTAATTCGTTTAAGCCCGTAGGGCCTTTTAATTTTAATTGGTGCACAAAATAATATGTCGTTCACTCTTGGAAACACCGTTCAGTTCTTATCTTTGCTTATGAGCTTCAGTTGGTAAGTGTGTTTTCCCTTTTGTATTTGTTATTTTGACTGTAGTTCGTTTCTTTTGGTTCTCCATTTTCTTTCGGTTCTTCGTTATTTATATTTGTGAATCGAGCATGATAGTAAAATATTAACACGTTTACCAAAAATGATAGTATATATGTGTATGTGTGTGTGTGTGTGTGTGTGTGTGTTGTGTGTATTTTGAAAACATTTTGTTAAGAAACCCCAATTAGAATTGATCTTATAACATACTAGCCTTTTAGCTGTTCTATGAGATTCTTGCATCTTGTAAACATTTTCTTTAAAATGTTTTGTATAATTTGGTTTTTCCAGGTTTCAAAACCCAAACTTATCCTTAGCCAACCCACTCAATTAAGGTGACTTACGATCTTTTTTTTTTAACTCAACATCAACTTTATATTCTAAGAAGGGGTACAAATTTTACACCACATAAGTGTTTTAACCTCAGTTACAAACAAAGAGATTTAGTAACATCTAAGATCATTGCTTGGATTCCACACTACCTAATCCAAATCTTTGTTGTAATTTCACCCCAATGAATGCAAACTCCTTATGAGACTCAGAAGGAGCCAGTTTTAAACCTAATAATTGGACCTCATGAGACGAGAGCATTAGGCACCATAGATAAAGACAATCCAAGATACCTATTTGATTTTAGCATTGGTCTTTAGGATAAGAATGGAACTTAGGACAAATACTTCTCACCTTTCGGTGCATTTTTTGAATAGATGTCTCACCGCTGGTTTGGATGCTCCGCTCCTAAGCCTAAACAACATAACAACTATGTACTGAAAGGCGGGTCATAAAAAAAAACCCTTAAAATCCGAGGATGGTATTGAGCTGCAGAGCAATGAAGACTAAGTCGATTCCAATAGTGCTTCGGTACTATTAGCCTTTGTAGGATGAGCTTTCAGTTCGTGGACTAATAGGGCCTCGCCTAAGGCACATTCCAACCAAAACTCCATCCCTCCAGCCAGCTTCATCTTGACCCTTAGCCATGAGCCGAACGAGACTGTCCAGAATGAAAGTCAGGCCTTGACATCTGCTTACGAACAAAGACTCCAAGTCACAGTTTCAAAAAGTGCGGAGGTCGAGATATCGGACCAACCTCAAGCTGATACCATTACCAGTAAGTACTTCTCCGCCACGCGATATTGATCTCGAGAATCGAATACCGAGCCTCTTTTCCCTGCCAGCCTAATACCTCCTCCTACAGACACACCGCCATCAGGAACAGGTAGATCCACCATGGAGGAGCTGTCATGCCTAGTCACGTGCCGCCATTAAGAAGCTTTAGCAAGGGATCTCAAAAGGGGGAAATCGGATCTGGCACAAGCTACAAGCCTAAACGCCGACTCTCGCCTCCACCGAGGTGCCTTTGGTCTCATCGTCCCTCTATAAGAAGCCCTAATCTGACTATGTCTATCGTGAGAAGTTCCGAAGCGATCATAACAGCACATAGCAACAAGTATATTGACCAAGGTGAGACAGAGAAGCCGAGAGCAAAGAAAAAACAAGGAAGAGAGGAGAGGTTACGCCTCTGGTGCCGTTTTGCGGCTGCCGGAGCTTTGGTTATTCACGAAACGGTGTCTGCACGAGGGAAGGTGACTTACCATCTTAATAAACCCGTATTGATGTTTTTTCTTTTCCTTTATATCTTTGCCGATTGATGCTATTATTTATTACTAGAGATTTTTTCCGCGCGAAGCGGATTATGTATTTTAAATTTGTGACACTTTATATTAATTACCATGTACTATTTTTTGAGTTTATCTTTATTTATAAAAGAAGTCATTATCTTTTAAGCATTTGATGATTTTTTACATGGTTTGTTGCAACTTAAGTTTACAAATCTATAAAACAAACATGAGTAGTCCGACTAATACCTTAAAAATTAAGAATGTAGTTTTGTATTATTTTTCTTCTTATATACCGTTAACCTCCGTTTGCCTCTTATATAGTAGTATATGATAATACTATTTTTGTATATAAAATTTTTAATCTAAGTTCTCTTTAAAATTCAGAATAATGGAAATGAATTAACTGAAGTACATTCTTGTTAATAATGTTGAGGTGAGTAATAACTTTTCGTCATTGTTTTCAATTCACTTTTAAAATATATTGTATGTGTTAATTAAACTATAGTTCAACATTTATTCCCTCAATGAAAAATATCTATGTTTTAGAAAAAAAATATTTGTAAAATATATACTTTTAAATCTTTAATTCATTTTTATTAGGTAATAAAGATAGATTGTAAACCTTGAATAAATTAACTATGTTTATTAAATTTTGATTTGTTTAAAAATGTAAGGAATAATAAATCACCAAAAATATATATTTATAATCAAAAAAAAAAACTATATATGAAATTTCTAAAAATGGCGGGAGTATATATTATAGGATTGTTGACTGTAACCAACATAACTTTTATGTTCTTTAGTTTGTAATTATCTGGAAGAAACTGTTTATTGATTTCATATAGACAACCATACAATTGTGGATATGTGACATTTCATTCTTTAAGGCTTCATTTTTTATTTCTAATTATTTGGTTACATTAAAAAATAATTTCTATATGTACATATCAAACTAAGATCATAATGTAAATTTTGGATGAAATAAATCAAGCAAGGAGCCTTTTGAATGTCCGGTTTATACATCTTTTGAAGATAAAAAAAATAAAATGAAGAGAACTTAGTAACTATAAAGTGAAAGCAAAGTTCAAAACCATTATAAATTTAATGATTACTTTAGATAAAAACTTAAGTATGCAAGATACGAAAAATATTTAGATGATAACTAAAGTTTAATTTTGAAAAAAATTAAGATGTACATTTTCTAATCATCTTTTTCATCATTTTATATATAGTTTGCAATACTAATATTAAAGTAAATTGAAAAATAAATAAGTTAAAAGTAAAATTTTAATTTGTCTAACGATTCACTTCTATAGTCCATTCCAATATATAAAGAATATATATAGTATATCTACATATAAATGTAAAAAGGAAAACCTAAATTTAGTTTAAAATTATAGGAAACTACTTATTGTTCAAGACAATCGCTGGTATAAGATAAAAAGGTCAATAACTCTGCTTTAGTTACATGCTAATTTGTATAAAATATAGCACATGCTAATTAACTCTTTCTTTTTATTTTGTATTTCAACATTATTAGTAAAAACATTCCAGTCACCATAATTTATAATATCAAATATTAAGAAATGCAAAAGATAATACATGCTTCGATATATATAAACTAAAGATTAATAATCAAGGGTTTTAGGCAATTTCAGATACAAAGCTCACAAGAGACTGAAAAAAAAATCACAAGTTCAACCGTCTACATTCATGTACTTTTAGGTGAGTGATCTGATCTAGCTGGACAATTGCAGAAAACATCATTCTCTGGTAACCTTTCCATAATATCTCAACATCCTTGGCAAATCAAACTTGAAGCATCTGTCAGCTCATCCAGAACAACAAACTGAACTTCAGATAGATTCAGAGCTCCTCCCATAATCAGATCAATGATATGAACGGGAGTCCCAACGGCCACATCAGTACCTTAGTCAGAGTGCCTCATTTTCTGTTCAACTGGTCTACTACCATGAACACATACAATATCCAAGCTTTGAGCAGACTCCCTAAACTCCTTCTCAACTTGTTGGGCACGCTCTCTGCGGCGCCAAAGCCAAGCAAAGAGGTCTCCACCCACATCTGTCACATGGAAACATAATACCAAAAATAAATATAGTTTTTGAAGCTCAGATGACCTTCAGATATGCTACAAACACAAAGCACAACAAACCCATGTTTAGCATTGTATTTGATGATTTTTGTCTTTTCATGTCCCCATCGTAGCTTGACCGATTATGTCCCATCCTTGCATAGCTGGCTCCAGGACGTCTTTGGATTCTACCAAAAACATAAATCATCTCCGTGAAAACAACAACCATCAACAATTGAGGAAGATGAACATATAGCTGTATAATTAAAGTGATCTATTACACACCTAAATCCAAAAGAAATTTAAAAATTCCCTTAGCTCTAAAATCTTTGACAATCCCGAAGATAAACCTTTAGCATGCTCCTCCAAGTGATCTAAAGCAGAAAAGTGTAATTAACCTCTTAAGCTACAACAATACATAAAGCATCATTTTGACCTTTAAAAAGTCTGGGATCATATACGGTGCGGCGGCAGTTATACGATCCAGGGGCAATTTTCCATGACCAAGAATCTCCCATAATACTGGAGGTGAGGAATGTGGATATGGACCGCCAAGTTGTTTGATTTTTTCTACTTTGAACATTGTACTGCTTATAGCTCGTTTCTGAGTCTTGAATATCTCCTAGCTATTCTATGTGGACCACTGGGACCTTTCCTCAGCTCGTATAGTTTCAGAGGAACTTCCTCACCAGGGTCGAAGTACTAATTAATAGCTTCCTGGAAAATCTCTTCCGCTCTTAAACCTATCACCTTTTATCAGACATTTATACTGTTGAAAGTATAGCTTTCTGGTTCCTTACAATTTTTAACTTATCTTCAAGAATAATGAACCAATACCCAAACTCACCATGGACAAACATCACCTCTTTCTGTTGGAGACCATCTGTTGATAAAACACGATTATTGCACCACAGCAAGCACCTGAATTCAACGTAAATTAAGCACATAGTGAAAATATAAGATTTGAGCACGAGGCAAAAACCTGGACCAGAGTCCATAAAATCAGCTCGGTGTTCAATATGGAGATGAATCCCCAATAACTAAAACCTACACAGAGAACAATACAATTCATTAGACAAACCATCTTGCTTGCTAATGATAAGTGTGATAGTGTTCCTTGTGAAAGAAACTATCAAAAGAAGAAGCTTATATAGGAAACAGTAACAAAGAGCTATCTTACAATAGTAATCTGAAAATAAAGATGCGTTTTAGAGTGCAGTCGTTGAGAATCTGAATATAAAATTGAACTATTTGTTCTCCATTTTCTGACCAATTTGAGCTTTTCTGGTTTTACCTTTCTTGGTGAAATTGAGCGAAGATTCTGTCAGTCTAACTGGGTCGTCTCAAGCCTCGGGATCGCTAGCAGTGCTCTGAATCTTGTTTTTCTTCTGCTGGTATGGTTTTCAAATGCACGGCTTTCACGGCTCATATTGATCGACAAATCTTCACGTTTTCACCAGCGGGAGCATCATCACTGTCGTCGCTTCTCTAAGTCTTACAGGAGCACTGGCCACCATGACCATGAAGACGATGGACTTGTAAACGGTGGAAGAAGAGCTGATTATACGATTGGAGGGTTTGCTGTTTGATTTCGACGTTTAGTCTACCATTGATGCTGTGACTATTTTGTTTCCTAAGCTTGGTGAAGTGAAAATTGAGGTAACGCCATGGAGAGATATATATATATATATATAGAGGGTATGAAGCTGAGGAAATCGAGTAAGTTTCATTCCGTTAAGAATGATGCTTTATGAGTGAAGTTGTTGAGCATCTGAAGAGATGGTAACAGTAGCTTTGGATAAGAGTTAGGGAAGGCGATGCAGCTTGGGATGGGGGTCACGGCTGACAGCTTTAATGGGTTATGATTTGGGCCGGAGTTTAAATTTTTGCATCCACACGTTAGGCCCATTTTCTCTTCACTTTACCAAATTGACGTGGCAAAACAGATGATTATTAGTGGTTGATTTTCTGTGCTGAGGTGGACAACCTCTCCTTTCAAGATATTGTCCTTTTAATATAGTATAGATTACTTAAAATATCAAAATACATTGAAACCTCCTAGCCTATTAGTTAAGGTTTAAAGATTATTATATTCAGATTTAAGATTTGAATTCTAGATTATGCATTTCTTGCAGATTATAAGATGCAAGTTTTTGGAAGTTCCAAAATACTGTAGGTAAAGCCTTTCGTTGTAGTCGTCTGCTGCAGAGAAAACATGTCTGTTGGGAATGTTGTACATGTAGAACCATCCGTTGATCCAAGTGTTTCAGTGAGAGTTTAACCGTAGAATCATTATCTAGTGGAGTTTTTCATCAATATCACATATCTATATATATAAAAGAGAACAAAGTCTCTTCTTCTTAAGCTACCTCATCAAGAAGTGTTTTAAAAATTTGACACATAAGCATATTTTTAAAAAATTTATTTAATTGTCCTAAAATTTCAATTTCTTAACTTGTTAACCAAATCAATTAACAAATCATATAATGATTCACAAATATATTTAAATCAATATTTTATTTTTAGTCCAACTAAACTGTCGACATCAATCATTTGTTAATTTATGATAATTTAGTCAACTACGTAATATAATCTTAAAAACTTACATTTTAAGAAAATAATAGCAACAAGTTCATAAGAAAAAAGAAATGAGAAAACTCTCTTTATGCTATTGTTTTTTCACGTTTCATCGAACTCATGTCAACGAATATATATAAAAATTAGTCTCATGAATTGTTATTTCCTATTTTAGACCAATAAACTTAATCTTATAAAAATAAATGATGAAAAATCGTAAGAAAAGTCAATATGTAATCAAAATCTAGATTTATAAAGAATCATGTAAAATAAATTAAAAGAAAAAAAAATTTAATTAAAATACATAGTGTAACTTGACTTTGTCGAAAAGTTTAATCAATAAATAATAATTTAGTGAAAATTACATAATATTAAGGAAAAACATAAAATTTAAAGAACAAAGAGAAAAAAATCATAAAAATTAAAACTAAAATATAAAAAAAAATTATAATATTGTTTTTCATATTTCATTAAATCTATGGCAACAAAAAAACATAAATCTTGTGGAACTTGTTTTTTTTGTCACCAAATTCAAACTTAGATAAATTAACAGAAATCAAACGAAATGATAAAGTCACAACAAGGACTAATATATAAGAAAAGTAAAGACTTTACAAATCATTTTAAAAATTAAAAATAACAAGATCTAACAAATAAAAAAATAGTAAATTTAATGAAAATACATAATATAAATTTAGTTTAGTGAAAATTTAGTAAAAATATAAATGTAGACATCAAAAATAAGTACAAAAAAATTCTAAGATCACAAAATAGAAAACAAATATTTATAATATATTATTTTCATATTTTATCATACCCAAACCACAAAAGAAAATATCACATGTATGTTTTCTTCCTTTGCGGTCACAAGCCAAAGTTCAGAGAAATAAAAATAAAAATGATGGCAAAGTACAACTAATGTCTAATACAATATCAAAAAAAATCTAAATAAAAAAGTAACAAGATCTAACAAATTAAATAATGAAAATAATATACTATCACTAAGGCATTGGCGAACACTCATAAAGAAAAAATGACATTGTAGCATTATTTCACGTACTTTGAAAAAACACTCAAAAGAAGGTGGACACTATTTCAGAGGTATCACTATTTTTTTGAATAAGCGTCTTTAATGTTATGGAATCAACATTGGTTCTAGCAAAGCCCGCACACAACTACTATATTTGTCAACCTACACTTTATTGACGATTTATCCACTAAAATAATTGCACAAATACAAGATGTCGCTCGAGTGGCAACTTGAAATCTAATTACATTCTTGGCATAGAAGAATATTTTCAAAACAACACTGGTATATGAATACAACATCTCTACAACAACAAAAAGGTTTGTATGAAAGTAGCATTTCCTATACGTCATAATGATATTATAAAAGGGATAGTTTGAGATTGATAAGTATATTTGGACACGTTTGAATGAAACTAAAAAACATAAGTGGACCAATGATTGAAATGTATCAAGAATGCGCTTCATAAGGTTAGAGTAACTAGATTACCATGTTAGTTAACAACTTATAGAATAAAAAACAATATTTACATGACGACGTAAAAAAAACAATAACCTTAGCTATATGGAAAACAATTATAGCACCTGCTACTAATATAAGTAGATGAAAAGTTATTTTAAGAATTTAAGAAAAAGGTGTAAAATTACTATGTTCAATTATTTATGGAATAGTTTTTTTTTAAAACAAATGATTTCAAATTTAAATAATATCATTATATGATTTCAACAATAGAAATTCAAATAAATAATTGTAAAATTTGGATGGATGATGCAATACACAACAAACCGACAAAGAACATATAAAGGTAGACATAACACTGAATGACACAAAAGAAATAAAATAGTTATATCGTCTAAACAAAAATAAAAAAAAACTGTCACCAAATATAACAATTATTATATGATACAATTTAGTCAATTGTAAGGATTTAGACTATCAATATTTTCAGATTCTATATACAAAAATATCATGAAAATAGTGATTTAAAAAGTAAATAATCAACTCTTTTAATTTAAAAACAAATATCATTTGAAACTTTTCAAAAAAAATAAAATTCCGCATGAAGCGCGAATTAATGCCTAGTATTATATATAGTTGATCGATCGTATGCAATAAAATTAGAGACTATATGAAATCTTGTGAGGTGTTAAAAGTATCAAAGTATAGAGAAGTTTACTAGAAAAAGAAATTAACT
>CAJHQP010009001.1:0-24301 GCA_905132765.1 Moricandia arvensis
TTTGACAATATCTTCTGATACTAATAAAACCAGAATGAATCACGATGTAAGAAGCTTGATTTGGACTCATAAATCAGTGGAGAATCATCCTTAAGTTTGAATCAATATTCATTGGAGTTATGATGAAGAAGTTATCCCACTTTTAACCGAAGTGATTCCAGTTTACCCTGTTTGGAGATTTGGCAATTTTTCTTGATACTAATAAAACCAAAATAATCACGATGTAAGAAGCTTCATTTGGACTCATAAATCAGTGTAGAATCACCCTGAAGTTGAATCAAGATCATAGGAGTTATGATGAAGAAGTTATCCCACTTTTAACCGAAGTGATTCTAGTTTACCCTGTTTGGAGATTTGGCAATATCTTCTTGATACTAATAAAACCAGAATAAATAACGATGTAAGAAACTTGATTTGGACTCATAAATCAGTGTAGAATCACCCTGAAGTTGAATAAATATCATAGAGTTATGATGAAGAAGTTATCCACTTTTAACCGAAGTGATTCCAGTTTACCCTGTTTGGAGATTTGACAATTTCTTCTTGATTCTAATCAAAACCAGAATGAATCAAGATGTAAGAAGCTTGATTTGGACTCATAAATCAGTGGAGAATCATCCTGAATTTGAATCAATATCATTGGACTTATGATGAAGAAGTTATCCCACTTTTAACCGAAGTGATTCCAGTTTACCCTGTTTGGAGATTTGGCAATTTCTTCTTGATACTAATAAAACCAGAATGAATCACGATGTAAAAATCTTGATTTGGACTCAGAAATCAGTGTAGAATCACCCTGAAGTTTAATCAAGATCATTGGAGTTATGATGAAGAAGTTATCCCACTTTTAACCGAAGTGATTCCAGTTTACCTGTTTGGAGATTTGACAATTCTTCTTGATACTAATAAAACCAGAATGAATCACGATGTAAGAAAGCTTGATTGGGACTCATAAATCAGTGTAGAATCACCCTGAAGTTGAATCAAATATCATAGAGTTATGATGAAAGAAGTTATCCCACTTTTAACCGAAGTGATTCCAGTTTACCCTTTTTGGAGATTTGGCAATTTCTTCTTGATTCTAATAAACCAGAATGAATCAACGATGTAAGAAGCTTGATTTGGACTCATAAATCAGTGGTAGAATCACCCCTGAAGTTGAATCAATATCATAGGAAGTTATGATGAAGAAGTTATCCCACTTTTAACGCGAGTGATTCCAGTTTACTCTTTTGGAGATTTGGCAATTTCTTCTTGATACTAATCAAAACAGAATGAATAACGATGTAAGAAGCTTGATTTGGACTCATAAATCAGGTGGATAATCACCCTGAAGTTGAATCAAATCATAGGAGTTATGATGAAGAAGTTATCCCCACTTTTAACCGAAGTGATTCCAGTTTACCCCCTGTTTGGAGATTTGGCAATTTCTTTCTTGATACTAATAAACCAGATGAAATCACGATGTGAAGAAGCTTGATTTGGACTCATAAATCAGTGGATAATCACTCCTGAAGTTGAATCAATATCATTGGAGTTATGATGAAGAAGTTATCCCACTTTTAACCGAAGTGATTCCAGTTTACCCTGTTTGGGAGATTTGGCAATTTCTTCTTGATACTAATAAAACCAGAATGAATCACGATGTAAGAAGCTTGATTTGGACTCATAAATCAGTGTAGAATCACCCTGAAGTTGAATCAAGATCATAGGAGTTATGATGAAGAAGTTATCCCACTTTTAACCGAAGTGATTCCAGTTTACCTTTTGGAATTTGGCAATTTCTTCTTGATACTAATAAAACCAGAATGAATCACGATGTAAGAAGCTGATTTGGACTCATAAATCAGTGTAGAATCACCCTGAAGTTGAATCAATATCATAGGAGTTATGATGAAGAAGTTATCCCACTTTTAACCGAAGTGATTCAGTTTACCCTGTTTGGAGATTTGGCAATTTCTTCTTGATACTAATCAAACCAGAATGAATCAACGATGTAAGAATCTTGATTGGACTCATAAATCAGTTAGAATCATCCCTGAAGTTGAATCAATATCATAGGAGTTATGATGAAGAAGTTATCTCCACTTTTAACCGAAGTGATTCCAGTTTACCCTGTTTGGAGATTTGGACAATTTCTTCTTGATACTAATAAAACAGAATGAATCACGATGTAAGAAGCTTGATTTGACTCATAAATCAGTGTAGAATCATCCTGAAGTTGAATCAATATCATAGGAGTTATGATGAAGAAGTTATCCCACTTTTAACCGAAGTGATTCCAGTTTACCCTGTTTGGAGATTTGGCAATTTCTTCTTGATTTTAATAAAATCAGAATAAATCACAATGTGAGCATCTTTATTTGGACTCATAAATCAGTGGAGAATCTCCCTAAAGTTGAACCAATATCATAGGAGTTATGATGAAGAAGTTATCCCACTTTTAACCGAAGTGATTTCCAGTTTACCCTGTTTGGAGATTTGGCAATTTCTTCTTGATACTAATCAAACCAGAAATGAGATCAAGATGTAAGAAGCTTGATTTGGACTCATAAATCAGTGAGAATCACCCTGAAGTTGAATCAATATCATAGGAGTTTATGATGAAGAAGTTATCCCACTTTTAACCGAAGTGATTCCAGTTTAACCCTGTTTGGAGATTTGGCAATTTCTTCTTGATACTAATCAAACCAGAATGAATCAAGATGTAAGAAGCTTGATTTGGACTCATAAATCAGTGATAGAATCACCCTGAAGTTGAATCAATATCATAGGAGTTATGATGAAGAAGTTATCCCACTTTTAACCGAAGTGATTCCAGTTTACCCTGTTTGGAGATTTGGCAATTTCTTCTTGATACTAATAAAACCCAGATGAATCACGATGTAAGAAGCTTGATTTGGACTCATAAATCAGTGGAGAATCACCCTGAAGTTGAATCAATATCATAGGAGTTATGATGAAGAAGTTATCCCACTTTTAACCGAAGTGATTCCAGTTTACCTGTTTGGAGATTTGGCAATTTCTTCTTGATACTAATAAAACCAGAATGAATCACGATGTAAGAAGCTTGATTTGGACTCATAAATCAGTGGAGAATCACCTGAAGTTGAATCAATATCATAGGAGTTATGATGAAGAAGTTATCCCACTTTTAACCGAAGTGATTCCAGTTTACCCTGTTTGGAGATTTGGCAATTTCTTCTTGATACTAATAAAACCAGAATGAATCACGATGTAAGAAGCTTGATTTGGACTCATAAATCAGTGTAGAATCACCCTGAAGTTGAATCAAGATCATAGGAGTTATGATGAAGAAGTTATCCCACTTTTAACCGAAGTGATTCCAGTTTACCCTGTTTGGAGATTTGGCAATTTCTTCTTGATACTAATAAAACCAGAATGAATCACGATGTAAGAAGCTTGATTTGGACTCATAAATCAGTGTAGAATCCCCCTGAAGTTGAATCAATATCATAGGAGTTATGATGAAGAAGTTATCCCACTTTTAACCGAAGTGATTCCAGTTTATCCTGTTTGGAGATTTGGCAATTTCTTCTTGATACTAATAAAACCAGAATGAATCACGATGTAAGAAGCTTGATTTGGACTCATAAATCAGTGGTAGAATCACCCTGAAGTTGAATCAATATCATAGGAGTTATGATGAAGAGAAGTTATCCCACTTTTTAACCGAAGTGATTCAGTTTACCCTGTTTGGAGATTTGGCAATTTCTTCTTGATACTAATCAAAACCAGAATGAATCAAGATGTAAGAATCTTGATTTGGACTCATAAATCAGTTGGTAGAATCACCCTAAGTTGGAATCAATATCATTGGAGTTATGATGAAGAGTTATCCCACTTTTAACCGAAGTGATTCCAGTTTATTCCTGTTTGGGAGATTTGGCAATTTCTTCTTGATTCTAATCAAACCAGAATGAATCAAGATGTAAGAAGCTTATTTGGACTCATAAATCAGTTGCAGAATCATCCTGAAGTTGAATCATATCATAGGAGTTATGATGAAGAAGTTATCCCACTTTTAACCGAAGTGATTCCAGTTTACCTCTGTTGGAGATTTGGCAATTTCTTCTTGATACAAATAAAACCAGAATGAATCACGATGTAAGAAGCTTATTTGGACTCATAAATCAGTGTAGAATCACCCTGAAGTTGAATCAATATCATAGGAGTTATGATGAAGAAGTTATCCCACTTTTAACCCAAAGTGATTCAATTTACCCTGTTTGGAGATTTGAATTCTTCTATACTAATAAAACCAGAATGAACACGATGTAAGAAGCTTATTTGGACTCATAAATCAGTTGTAGAATCACCCTGAAGTTGAATCAAATCATAGGAGTTATGATGAAGAAGTTATCCCACTTTTAACCGAAGTGATTCCAGTTTACCCTGTTGGAGATTTGGTCAATTTCTTCTTGATTCTAATCAAACCAGAATGAATCAAATGTAGAATCTTGATTTGGACTCATAAATCAGTGGAGAATCATCCTTAATTTGAATCAATATCATTGGACTTATGATGAAGAAGTTATCCCACTTTTAACCGAAATGATTCCAGTTTACCCTGTTTGCAGATTTGGCAATTTTCTTTTTGATACTAATAAAACCAGAATGAATCACGATGTAAGAAGCTTATTTGGACTCATTAATCAGTGTAGAATCACCCTGAAGTTGAATCAAGATCATAGGAGTTATGATGAAGAAGTTATCCCACTTTTAACCGAAGTGATTCCAGTTTACCCTGTTTGGAGATTTGACAATATCTTCTTGATACTAATAAAACCAGAATAAATCACGATGTAAGAAACTTGATTTGGACTCATAAATCAGTGAGAATCATTCTTATTTGAATCAATATTATTGGACTTATGATGAAGAAGTTATCCCACTTTTAACCGAAGTGATTCCAGTTTACCCTGTTTGCAGATTTGGCAATTTTTCTTGATACTAATAAAACCAAAATTAATCACGATGTAAGAAGCTTGATTTGGACTCATAAATCAGTGGATAGAATCACCCTGAAGTTGAATCAATATCATAGGAGTTATGATGAAGAAGTTATCCCACTTTTAACCGAAGTGAGTTCAGTTTACCCTGTTTGGAGATTTGGGCAATTTCTTCTTGATACTAATAAAACCAGAATGAATCACGATGTAAGAAGCTTGATTTGGACTCATAAATCAGTGTAGAATCACCCTGAAGTTGAATCAAATCATGGAGTTATGATGAAGAAGTTATCCCACTTTTAACCGAAGTGATTCAGTTTACCCTGTTTTGGAGATTTGAGCAATTTCTTCTTGATACTAATAAAACCAGAATGAATCACGATGTAAGAAAGCTTGATTTGGACTCATAAATCAGTGGAGAATCATCCCTGAAGTTTGAATCAATATCATTGGAGTTATGATGAAGAAGTTATCCCACTTTTAACCGAAGTGATTCCAGTTTACCCTGTTTGGAGATTTGGCAATTTCTTCTTGATACTAATAAAACAGAATGAATCACGATGTAAGAAGCTTGATTTGGACTCATAAAGTCAGTGAGAATCATGCCTGAAGTTGAATCAATATCATAGAGTTATGATGAAGAAGTTATCCCACTTTTACCGTAAGTGATTCAGTTTACCCTGTTGGAGATTTGGAAATTCTTCTTGATACTAATAAAACCAGAATGAATCACGATGTAAGAAGCTTGATTGGACTCATAAATCAGGTAGAATCACCCTGAAGTTGAATCAATATCATAGGAGTTATGATGAAGAAGTTATCCCACTTTTAACCGAAGTGATTCCAGTTTACCCTGTTTTGAGATTTGGCAATTTCTTCTTGATCTAATCAAAACCAGAATGAATCACGATGTAAGAAGCTTTGATTTGGACTCATAAATCAGTGGAGAATCATCCTGAAGTTGAATCAATATCATAGGAGTTATGATGAAGAAGTTATCCCACTTTTAACCGAAGTGATTTCCAGTTTACCCTGTTTGGAGATTTTGGCAATTTCTTCTTGATACTAATAAAACCAGAATGAATCACGATGTAAGAAGCTTGATTTGGACTCATAAATCAGTGTAGAATCACCTGAAGTTGAATCAATATCATTGGAGTTATGATGAAGAAGTTATCCCACTTTTAACGAAGTGATTCCAGTTTACCTGTTTGGAGATTTGGCAATTTCTTCTTGATCTAATCAAACCAGAATGAATCACGATGTAAGAAACTTGATTTGGACTCATAAATCAGTGGAGAATCATCCTGAAGTTGAATCAATATCATTGGACTTATGATGAAGAAGTTATCCCACTTTTAACCGAAGTGATTCCAGTTTACCCTGTTTGGAGATTTGGCAATATTCTTCTTGATACTAATAAAACCAGAATAATAACGATGTAAGAAACCTTGATTTGGACTCAGTAATCAGTGTAGAATCACCCTGAAGTTGAATCAATATCATAGGAGTTATGATGAAGAATTCTCCCACTTTTAACCGAAGTGATTCCAGTTTACCCTTTTTGGAGATTTGGCAATTTCTTCTTTATTTCTATAAACCAGAATGAATCAAGATGTAAGAAAATTTATTTGGACTCATTAAATCAGTGGAGAATCATCCTTAATTTGAATCAATATCATTGGATTTATGATGAAAAAGTTACCCACTTTTAACAGAAGTGATTCCAGTTTACCCTGTTTGGAGATTTGACGAATTTATTCTTATACTAATAAAACCAGAATGAATCACGATGTAAAAATCTTGTTTTGGACTCATAAATAAGTGTAAGAATCACCCTGAAGTTGAATCAAGATCATAGGAGTTATGATGAAGAAGTTATCCCACTTTTAACCGAAGTGATTCCTGTTTATTCCTTTTTGGGGATTTCATAATATCTTCTTGATACTAATAAAACCAGAATAATCATGATGTAAGAAACATGATTTGGGACTCAGAAACAGTGTAGAATCATCCTGAAGTTGATTAAATATCATAAGAGTTATCATGAAGAAGTTATCCCACTTTTAACCGAAGTGATTCCAGTTTACCCAGTTTGGAGATTTGGATATTTCTTCTTGATTCTAATCAAACCAGAATGAAACAAGATGTAAGAAACTTGATTTGGACTCATAAATCAGTGGAGAATCATCCTTAATTTGAATCAATATCATTGGACTTATGATGAAGAAGTTATCCCACTTTTAACCGAAGTGATTCCAGTTTATCCTGTTTTGGATATTTGGCAATTTATTCTTGATACTAATAAAACCAGAATGAATCACGATGTAAAAAGCTTGTTTTGGACTCATAAATCAGTGTAGAATCACCCTGAAGTTGAATCAAGATCATAGGAGTTATGGTGAAGAAGTTATCCCACTTTTAACCGAAGTGATTCCAGTTTATCATGTTTGGAGATTTGACAATATCTTCTTGATACTAATAAAACCAGGAATAAATCACGATGTAATAAACTTAATTTGGGACTCGGAAATCAGTGTAGAATCACCCTGAAGTTGAATAAATATCATAAGAGTTATAATGAAGAAGTATCCCACTTTTAACCGAAGTCATTCCAGTTTACCCTGTTTGGAGATTTGGAAATTTCTTCTTGATTCTAATCAAACCAGAATGAATCAAGATGTAAAAAGCTTGATTTGGACTCATAAATTAGTGATAATCATCCTTAATTTGAATCACTATCATTGGACTTATGATGAAGAAGTTATCCCCACTTTTAACCAAAGTGCATTCCAGTTTACCCTTTTTGCAGATTTGACAATTATTTCTTGATACTAATAAAACCAAAATGAATCACGATGTAAGAAGCTTCATTTGGAATCGTTAATCAATGTAGAATCACCCTGAAGATGAATCAAGATCATAGGAGTTATGATGAAGAAGTTATCCCACTTTTAACCGAACTGATTCCAGTTTACCCTGTTTGGAGATTTGGCAATATCTTCTTGATACTAATAAAACCAGAATAAATCACGATGTAAGAAACTTGATTTGGACTCATAAATCAGTGTGGAATCACCCTGAAGTTGAATCAATATCATAAGAGTTATGATGAAGAAGTTATCCCACTTTTTAACCGAAGTGATTCCAGTTTACCCTTATTGGAGGTTTGGCAATTTCTTCTTGATTCTAATCAAACCAGAATGAATCAAGATGTAAGAATCTTGATTTTTACTCATAAATAAGTGGAGAATCATCCTTAATTTGAATCAATATCATAAGAGTTATGATAAATAAGTTATCCCACTTTTAACCGAAGTGATTCCAGTTTACCCTGTTTGGAGATTTGTCATTTTCTTCTTGATTCTAATCAAACCAGAATGAACCAAGATGTAAGAAGCTTGATTTGGACTCATAAATGAGTGGAGAATCATCCTTAATTTGAATCAATATCATTGGACTTGTGATGAAGAAGTTATCCCACTTTTAACCGAATTGAATCCAGTTTTTAGGGAGAGTGGACCACTTAGCTCATGTCCCTTTCCAACTTTGTTGGACGAGCCTCTGCTCCTCCTCAGACTGTCCCTGCCATTCCTCAGTCCCTGGCATCCCTCAGACTGTCCCTGGCATCCCTCAGTCTATCCCTGGCATCCCTCAGTCCCTTCCATTGCTCAGTCCCGTTAATTTATTCTTTTCTTTATTCAAACTTGTCTGATTATTTTATGTATTGTCTAGTCTATATAAAGACACGTATCCAGAACTAAGAAAGGAAAGTAAACATATTTTTCCTCATCTCTCTCTCTGGTCTCGAATTTCTCTCTCTCTCCATTGTTCTTCATGGTTCTTCGCAATATTTAGCTGAAATCTTCTTAAACTTTCAGGGTAAACTGGAATCACTTCGGTTAAAAGTGGGAAAACTTCTTGATCATAACTCGTATGATATTGATTCAACTTCAGAGTGATTAGCCACTGATTTATGAGTCCAAATCAAGCTTCTTACATCATGATTCATTCCTGTTTTAATTAGATTAAAAAAGAAATTACCAAATCTCCAAACAGGATAAACTGGAATCACTTCGGTTAAAAGTGGGATAACTTCTTCATCATAATATCTATGATCTCGATTCAACTTCAGGGTGATTCTACACTGATTTATGAGTCCAAACCAAGCTTCTTACATCGTGATTCATTCTGGTTTTGTTGATGTATGAAAGTATAGAGAGATTTATGTAGGAAATCAAGAACAAGAGAGATGGAAACTAAGAGAATCCGAGAGAGAGAGAGAGAGAGAGAGAAGAGAGTTCAAAGTGAGAGAGATATCGAATGAAAGAGGAACATATTTCCTTAACTTAATTTGGAACCTATTACAATCTATTTAAAGAGAAACTCGTGCACATGTAGACAGAAGGAAAGCAATAAACAAATGGGAGATAGTACAAGTCAAAGAATAAACAAATGGGAGGGGATCTGGTCAGCTGGCTCGTCCAGCAATGGTGAAAGTGACACATCACAACGGCTCTCTCTCCTTCCCACTTCACGTGATCCTCTTCCAAGGTTACTCCCCAAAGTGTCGACATTTCTCCACATTTCTGGTTGATTTAAATACTCTTCCTGATCAAGTATTTCACTTGCCTTGCAAGTTACTCTAGGTCACACTCATCACTTGTACGGACAGTAACTTGTACGGACAGTATTAACTTGATCACTCTACCAAACTTGTCTTGCCTTGCTCTCTGCGTGTGCCTCCTTGTTTGTGTAATAGACCTCTCATTATTTGCTTCATGTCAACACTCCCCCTCAAGCTTGACTCTAGGGACTAGTCAAGCTTGAAAACTATGAAGCATTCCCTCATTAAAACCTTTACTTGGAAAAACCACATGGGATAAAAACCAGGCAAAGGAAAAAGAGTAGAATACTTCACAGTGAGAGGGTCAGTGACAAGAGAGGTCTATGAGTCCAAGCTTAGGATGAATGAACTCACAGACCTTGCTGCTTGCTGCCTTGGTGAAGATGTCAGCTAGTTGATCTTCACTTCTTGTATAGCATGGGAGGATCACTTGCTGCTCCACTGCTTGTCTCACCTTGTGGCAGTCTACTTCTATGTGCTTTGTCCTCTCATGGAAGACTGAGTTAGATGCAATGTGTATTGCGGCCTGGTTGTCACAATGCATAGTCATTGGTGTGTTGATCTCAATCCCCAAGTCTCTTAGCAGCCCCTTGATCCATATAAGCTCACTTGTAAGCTTTCTCATTGATCTATATTCTGCCTCAGCACTTGAACAAGACACCACCTTCTGCTTCTTGCTCTTCCATGTGACTAGATTCCCTCCAATAAAGGTGCAATAGCCTGTGGTTGATCTTCTATCCACTCTATCTCCAGCCCAATCAGCATCACAATACCCAACCACTTCAGTGTTCTTGTTACACGCCATCCATACTCCCTGACCAGGTGCTTCTCTTAAGTATCTCAAGATCCTCTCCACCATGTTCCAGTGATGTATCTTAGGGGCTTGCATATGCTGGCTTACTTGATTTACAGCAAAACACACATCTGGCCGAGTGATAGTGAGGTATATGAGCTTTCCAACCATTCTTCTATACTTCTTGACATCAGTAAAGAGAGTGGCATCATACTCCCCCTCTCGCAGCACCTTGTAGCCTTCCTCCAATGGTGTCTTGGCCTGTCTGCTCCCAAGGTCTCCTGCCTCATTTAAAATATCAAGTGTGTACTTCCTTTGGGATAAGAAGAGTCCCTCCTTAGAGCGGCACAATTCAATCCCTAGGAAGTACTTCAACTCTCCCAAATCCTTAATATCAAAGGCAGTTTTAAGAAAGGCTTTAGTTGAGGAGATACCTTCCTGGTTGCTACCAGTGATGATGATATCATCCACATACACCAAGATGACTACAATGCCTTTGTTGCTGGTCAGTGTGAATAGAGAGTGGTCAGCTTGAGACTTCACAAAACCTCTCCCATTGAGTGTTGTACTCAGCTTGTGGTACCAAGCTCTTGGGGATTGCTTTAGGCCATAGATAGCTTTCTTTAGTCTCAAGACATTTCCTGGTTTCACCATGTCTTCTAGACCAGGAGGTGGTCTCATATACACCTCATCTTCCAGCTCTCCTTGAAGAAAGGCATTCTTTACATCCATCTGCCACAGATCCCACTCCAAGTTGACAGCAAGTGATAGAAGAATTCTTATAGTGTGTAGCTTAGCCACTGGTGCAAAGGTGTCTAGGTAATCTTCACCATAGACCTGAGTGTACCCTCTTGCTACTAATCTTGTCTTCTTTCTCTCTGGCTTGCCATTGGCTCCATACTTGATTGTATATAAAAGCCGGCTGGTTACTGCTTTCTTTCCTTTGGGAAGAGCTGTCTCAAACCATGTGTCATTCTTAACCATGGCTCCCATCTCATCTCCAACTGATGCTCTCCACTCCTCATGTTGCATAGCCTCTTCATATGTCCTTGGGATGTATTCTTGATCCAATTCACTAATAAAGACTTGATGCTCTTCTGGATAGTGGGCAAGAGAGCAAACTACACTGGTTGGATGAGCTATAGCTTTAGCATTGAAGTATACTCTTGTGTTGATCCAATTTGAAGCTGGTTTCCTGATCCTTGTGCTCCTTCTTAAAGGATGTATCTGCTCAGGTTCTTCTTCATTTCCATTGACTGGCTCCTCCACTTGAACCTCAGTGTCTGATTCTGGTTGTATCTCATCTTGATCATGAACTACTGAGTTTTCTTCAGGTTGAGCTGGCGCAGGTTGCTCATCATTTCCATTACCCCCCTCATGATCAGGATGAGGGACTCCAACATCTTCTACTGCCTCTTCTACAGGTTGCGTTGGTCCCTTCCTGACCTTCTCTGGTTCCCTTGGTAAGCTGATGCCAAGCCTTTCCATGATTACTCTCAAGTTGTTGGCTCTGTCTGAGGCAGATTGAGATAGATCCTTGAGCTCTCCCCAACTCTGTTCCTCATAATAGCCTTTTGATTCTATGAACTTGACATCCCTAGAGACTAACACTCTCCTAGTGTCTGGAACATAGCATTTGTACCCTTTCTGATGTGTTGAATACCCAATAAACATTGCCTTTGTGCTTCTGGCCTCTAACTTGTTTCTGAGTTCTCCTGGAACTAAGACAAAGCACACACACCCAAACACACGCAAATGATCGATATTAGGCTTAGTTGTGTTCAGTACCTCATATGGAGTGGCATCTTGAAGCACTCTTGTAGGTGTGCGGTTGATAAGGTAGGTGGCAGTGACTACTGCATCTCCCCAAAACCTTTTGGGCACATTACCATGGAACATCATGCTCCTGGCTACCTCCATTAAGTGTCTGTTCTTCCTTTCTGCCACACCATTTTGTTGAGGTGTGTAGGGGCAACTGGTTTGTTGGATGATCCCATGTGCAGCTAGGTGTTGTTTGAAGGCTGTGCTAGTGTACTCACCACCATTATCTGATCTAAGAATTTTAATCTTAACATTGAAATGGTTAGTGATATAGTTTTGAAAATTTTTAAAAGCTTCTAGCACCCTATCTTTTGATTGCAACAGTGTGATCCATGTGTATTTAGATTTCTCATCTATGAATGTCACAAAGTACTTATGTTGTTCCCTAGATGCACAAGGGGCAGTCCACACATCAGAATGAATTAAATCAAAGCAATTATCATAGATGGTCATTGACTTAGGAAACACACTCTTACAATGTTTTCCTAAGATACAAGCCTCACAATCACTTTTAAACGAAATGCTAGGTAACAGAATGTTCAAGGCGCGAGAATGAGGATGTCCTAATCTAGCATGCCATATTACATCTTTAGGGAATTGAGAAACAGAATTGAAATAGCAAGATAAATCAGAAGTTGGCCGAGTGTCCTCAAGCAAATACAAGTCTCCCTTGGTTACACCCTTGCCAAGCAACTTACTTGACTCAATATCCTGAAAATAAACTTCATTAGGAGTGAATGTAACATAGCAATTTAAATCATTGGTGGCCTTTTTAACAGAAACAAGGTTTGAAGCAAAGGTGGGCATGTAGAATGCCTTAGATACTTTATCAAACAATTTTAATTCACCTATACCTCTTATAGGAATTTTATCACCATTTGCTATCATCACATTTCCTAGTGCTGGTTCCACATTTTTAATTAAACTAGAATCACTAATCATGTGGTGAGAAGCACCAGAGTCAATAATCAATGGTCTAGTATTTTTAAAAATGTTTTGAGAACTCTCAGCAGTGTGACAAGCATTGTGTGAGAATCCAAGAGTTTTAGGTATACCAGAGTTGTCTTTCAAGGCCTTGATGAGAGCATCCAAGTCAGATCTCCTGATTATCTCGTCCTGGTTGGTCCTTACTGTGGAGTACATTGATGTAGAGGCCATTGCACTTCCTCCACCATTGTTGTTAGAGCACATTGAGCTTGGAGTCACCGGGTCAGTTCCATCAGTTGAGAGGTGGGCTCTTGCATCCTGAAAGCGTGGCTCCTTAAACTTGTTTGGCTTAAGGTGAGGGTGGAGAATCCAGCACTTGTCTTTCATGTGACCTTTCTTCTTGCAATGGTCACAGATCAAGGCCTTCCTCTCATCTTGCTTGTAAGCTGCCTTGTTTGCTACTGCTTCCTCAGCTTGGTGAGCCATGGTTAAGTCTCCTTTACTTCCAAATAAGCCCACTGAGCCTTCCTCCTTCTGGATTTGAGCACAAACTTCATCCAGGTCAGGTAGCTTATCAGCTCTCAAGATGTGCTTAATCAGGCTTCCATAAGATGGGTTGAGAGTGAGCAGAAGCCCAAACACTTTGTCCTCTTCACGCCTAGTTAAGAGGGTGGCAGGGTCAGTTGTGTGAGGCCTTAGTAACTCCAACTCTGCCCAAAGAGACCTGTACTTGCCAAAATGAGGTTGAAACTCCCCATCTCCTTGGCTGAGAGCATTGATAGCTCTTTTCACTTCAAAAACTCTAGTAAGGTTGGAGACATTTCCATACACTTTGTAGAGAGTATCCCACAGCTGCTTGGTGGTCTCACAGTATGAGTAAGCCTCCATAATGGCTGGTTCAAGGGAGCTAAGGAGAGCTGTGAGCACAATGAGATCTTCCTGACTCCATTTGTCTTCATCAGCTACCACTATCTCCTTTCCATCTTCTCCTTGGATAGTTTGTTTTGGAGCTGCTTCTGTTGAGACATGACTCCATAAACCTTTTCCTCCAAGGGCAATCTTCACCATCCTGGCCCATAAGAGATAGTTAACTCCCTTTAAGGTCACAGGAATGTTGAGATTTCGGCTGTTGTTGCTATCCATCTTTGCTTCCACTCGCCAAGAACACAAGAACAGGAGAGAGAAGGATTTAAAAGATGGAGGAAAGTAAAATCAGAGTGTTTGCGGAAGTAAGAGTAGGTTCAAGAGCTTTGTTGCTCTGATACCATGTTGATTTATGAAAGTATAGAGGAGATTTATGTAGGAAATCAAGAACAAGAGAGATGGAAACTAAGAGAATCCGAGAGAGAGAGAGAGAGAAGAGAGTTCAAAGAGAGAGAGATATCGAATGAAAGAGGAACATATTTCCTTAACTTAATTTGGAACCTATTACAATCTATTTAAAGAGAAACTCGTGCACATGTAGACAGAAGGAAAGCAATAAACAAATGGGAGATAGTACAAGTCAAAGAATAAACAAATGGGAGGGGATCTGGTCAGCTGGCTCGTCCAGCAATGGTGAAAGTGACACATCACAACGGCTCTCTCTCCTTCCCACTTCACGTGATCCTCTTCCAAGGTTACTCCCCAAAGTGTCGACATTTCTCCACATTTCTGGTTGATTTAAATACTCTTCCTGATCAAGTATTTCACTTGCCTTGCAAGTTACTCTAGGTCACACTCATCACTTGTACGGACAGTATTAACTTGATCACTCTACCAAACTTGTCTTGCCTTGCTCTCTGCGTGTGCCTCCTTGTTTGTGTAATAGACCTCTCATTATTTGCTTCATCTCAACAATTAGTATCAAGAATAAATTGCCAAATCTCCAAACAGGGTAAACTGGAGTCACTTCGGTAAAAAGTGGGAAAACATCTTCATCATAACTCCTATGATCTTGATTCAACTTCAGGGTGATTGTACACTGATTTATGAGTCCAAATCAAGATGCTTACATCTTAATTCATTCTGGTTTTATTAGAATCAAGAAGAAATTGCCAAATCTCCAAACAAGGTAAACTGGAATCACTTCGGTTAAAAGTGGGATAACTTCTTCATCATAACTCCTATGATCTTGATTCAACTCCAGGGTGATTCTAAACTGATTTATGAGTCCAAATCAAGATTCTTACATCGTGATTCATTCTGGTTTTATTTGTATCAAGAAGAAATTGCCAAATCTCCAAAAAGGGTAAACTAGAATCACCTCGGTTAAAAGTGGGATAACTTCTTCATCATAACTCCAATGATATTGATTCAACTCCAGGGTGATTCTACACTGATTAATGAGTCCAAATCAAGCTTCTTACATCGTGATTCATTCTGGTTTAATTAGTATCAAGAATAAATTGCCAAATCTCCAAACAGGGTAAACTAGAATCACTTCGGTTAAAAGTGGGATAACTTATTCATCATAACTCCAATGATATTGATTCAACTCCAGGGTGATTCTACACTGATTAATGAGTCCAAATCAAGCTTCTTACATCGTTATTCATTCTGGTTTTATTAGTATCAAGAATAAATTACCAAATCTCCAAACAGGGTAAACTGGAGTCACTTCGGTAAAAAGTGGGAAAACATCTTCATCATAACTCCTATGATCTTGATTCAACTTCAGGGTGATTCTACACTGATTTATGAGTCCAAATCAAGATTCTGACATCTTATTCATTCTGGTTTTTTTAGAATCAAGAAGAAATTGCCAAATCTCCAAACAGGGTAAACTGGAATCACTTTGGTTAAAAGTGGGATAACTTCTTCATCATAACTCCTATGATATTGATTCAACTTCAGGGTGATTCTAATCTGATTTATGAGTCCAAATCAAGATTCTTACATCGTGATTCATTCTGGTTTTATTTGTATCAAGAAGAAATTACCAAATCTCCAAACAAGGTAAACTAGAATCACTTCGGTTAAAAGTGGGATAACTTCTTCATCATAACTCCAATGATATTGATTCTACTCCAGGGTGATTCTACACTGATTAATGAGTCCAAATCAAGATTCTTACATCTTGATTCATTCTGGTTTTATTAGAATCAAGAAGAAATTGTCAAATCTTCAAACAGGGTAAACTGGAATCACTTCAGTTGAAAGTGAGATAACTTCTTCATCATAATTCCTATGATCTTCATTCAATTTCAGGGTGATTCTAAACTGATTTATGAGTCCAAATCAAGATTCTTACATCGTGATTCATTCTGGTTTTATTTGTATCAAGAAGAAATTGCCAAATCTCCAAACAGGGTAAACTAGAATCACTTCGGTTAAAAGTGGGATAACTTCTTCATCATAACTCCAAAGATATTGATTCAACTCCAGGTGATTCTATACTGATTAATGAGTCCAAATCAAGCTTCTTACATCGTGATTCATTCTGGTTTTATTAGTATCAAGAATAAATTGCCAAATCTCCAAACAGGGTAAACTAGAGTCACTTCGGTTAAAAGTAGGATAACATCTTCATCATAACTCCTATGATCTTGATTCAACTTCAGGGTGATTCTACACTGATTTATGAGTCCAAATCAAGATTCTTACATCTTGATTCATTCTGGTTTATTAGTAATCAAGAAGAAATTGCCAAATCTCCAAACAGGATAAACTGGAATCACTTCGGTTAAAAGTGGGATAACTTCTTCATCATAACTCCTATGATCTTGATTCAACTTCAGGGTGATTCTACACTGATTTATGAGTCCAAATCAAGATTCTTACATCGTGATTCATTCTGGTTTTATTAGTATCAAGAAGAAATGCCAAATCTCCAAACAGGGTAAACTGGAATCACTCGGTTAAAAGTGGGATAACTTCTTCATCATAACTCCAATGATATTAATTCAACTCCAGGGTGATTCTACACTGATTAATGAGTCCAAATCAAGCTTCTTACATCGTGATTCATTCTGGTTTTATTAGTATCAAGAATAAATTGCCAAATCTCCAAACAGGGTAAACTAGAATCACTTCGGTTAAAAGTGGAATAACTTATTCATCATAACTCCAATGATATTGATTCAACTCCAGGGTGATTCTACCCTGATTAATGAGTCCAAATCAAGCTTCTTACATCGTGATTCATTCTGGTTTTATTAGTATCAAGAATAAATTGCCAAATTTCCAAACAGGGTAAACTGGAGTCACTTCGGTAAAAGTGGGAAAACATCTTCATCATAACTCCTATGATCTTGATTCAACTTCAGGGTGATTCTACACTGATTTATGAGTCCAAATCAAGATTCTTACATCTTAATTCATTCTTGTTTTTTAGAATCAAGAAGAATTGCCAAATCTCCAAACATGGTAAACTGGAATCACTTCGGTTAAAGTGGGATAACTTCTTCATCATAACTCCTATGATCTTGATTCAACTTCAGGGTGATTCTAACTGATTTATGAGTCCAAATCAAGGTTCTTACATCGTGATTCATTCTGGTTTTATTTGTATCAAGAAGAAATTGCCAAATCTCCAAACAGGGTAAACTAGAATCACTTCGGTTAAAAGTGGGATAACTTCTTCATCATAACTCCATGATATTGATTCAACTCCAGGGTGATACTACACTGATTAATGAGTCCAAATCAAGCTTCTTACATCGTGATTCATTCTGGTTTTATTAGTATCAAGAATAAATTGCCAAATCTCCAAACAGGTAAACTGGAGTCACTTCGGTTAAAAAGTGGGAAAACTTCTTCATCATAACTCCTATGATCTTGATTCAACTTCAGGGTGATTCTACACTGATTTATGAGTCCAAATCAAGATTCTTACATCGTGATTCATTCTGGTTTTATTAGTATCAAGAAGAAATTGCCAAATCTCCAAACAGGGTAAACTAGAATCACTTCGGTTAAAAGTGGGATAACTTCTTCATCATAACTCCTATGATCTTGATTCAACTTCAGGATGATTCTACACTTATTTATGAGTCCAAATCAAGATTCTTAGATATTTATTCCTTCTGGTTTGATTAGAATCAAGAAGAAATTGTCAAATCTCCAAACAGGGTAAACTGGAATCACTTCGGTTAAAAGTGGGATAACTTATTCATCATAACTCCTATGATCTTGATTCAACTTCAGGGTGATTCTAAACTGATTTATGAGTCAAATCAAGATTCTTAGATCGTGATTCATTCTGGTTTTATTTGTATCAAGAAGAAATTGTCAAATCTCCAAACAGGATAAACTAGAATCACTTCGGTTAAAAGTGGGATAACTTCTTCATCATAACGCCAATGATATTGATTCAACTCCAGGGTGATTCTACACTGATTAATGAGTCCAAATCAAGCTTCTTACATCATGATTCATTCTGGTTTTATTAGTATCAAGAATAAATTGCCAAATCTCCAAACAGGGTAAACTAGAATCACTTCGGTTAAAAGTGGGATAACTTCTTCATCATAACTCCAATGATATTGATTCAACTCCAGGGTGATTCAACACTGATTAATGAGTCCAAATCAAGCTTCTTACTTCGTGATTCATTCTGGTTTTATTAGTATCAAGAATAAATTGCCAAATCTCCAAACAAGGTAAACTGGAGTCACTTCGGTAAAAGTGGGAAAACATCTTCATCCTAACTCCTATGATCTTGATTCAACTTCAGGGTGATTCTACACTGATTTATGAGTCCAGATCAAGATTCTTACATCGTGATTCATTCTGGTTTTATTAGAATCAAGAAAAAATTGCCAAATCTCCAAACAGGGTAAACTAGAATCACTTCGGTTAAAAGTGGGATAACTTCTTCATCATAACTCCTATGATCTTGATTCAATTCAGGGTGATTCTAAACTGATTTATGAGTCCAAATCAAGATTCTTACATCATGATTCATTCTGGTTTTATTTGTATCAAGAAGAAATTGCCAAATCTCGAAACAAGATAAACTATAATCACTTCGGTTAAAAGTAGGATAACTTCTTCATCATAACTCCAATGATATTGATTCAACTCCAGGGCGATTCTATGCTGATTAATGAGTCCAAATCAAGCTTCTTACATTGTGATTCATTCTGGTTTTATTAATATCAAAAATAAATTGCCAAATCTCCAAACAGGGTAAACTGGAGTCACTTCGGTAAAAAGTGGGAAAACATCTTCATCATAACTCCTATGATCTTGATTCAACTTCAAGGTGATTCTACAATGATTTATGAGTCCAAACCAAGATTCTTACATCTTATTCATTCTGTTTTATTAGAATCAAGAAGAAATTGCCAAATCTCCAAACAGGGTAAACTGGAATCACTTCGGTTAAAAGTGGGATAACTTCTTCATCATAACTCCTATGATCTTGATTGAACTTCAGGGTGATTCTAAACTGATTTATGAGTCCAAATCAAGATTCTTACATCGTGATTCATTTTGGTTTTATTTGTATCAAGAAGAAATTGCCAAATCTCCAAACAGGGTAAACTAGAATCACGACGGTTAAAAGTGGGTTAACTTCTTCATCATAATTCCAATGATATTGATTCAACTCCAGGGTGATTCTACACTGATTAATGAGTCCAAATCAAGCTTCTTACATCGTGATCCATTCTGGTTTTATTAGTAGCAAGAATAAATTGCCAAATCTCCAAACAGGGTAAACTAGAATCACTTCGGTTAAAAGTGGGATAACTCTTCATCATAACTCCAATGATCTTGATTCAACTCCAGGGTGATTCTACACTGATTAATGAGTCCAGATCAAGTTTCTTACGTCGTGATTCATTCTGGTTTTATTAGTATCAAGAATAAATTGTCAAATCTCCAAACAGGGTAAACTGGAGTCACTTCGGTAAAAAGTGGGATAACTTATTCATCATAACTCCAATGATATTGATTCAACTCCAGGGTGATTCTACACTGATTAATGAGTCCAAATCAAGCTTCTTACATCGTGATTCATTCTGGTTTTATTAGTATCAAGAATAAATTGCCAAATCTCCAAACAAGGTAAACTGGAGTCACTTCGGTAAAAAGTAGGATAACATCTTCATCATAACTCCTATGATCTTGATTCAACTTGAAGGTGATTCTATACTGATTAATGAGTCCAAATCAAGCTTCTTACATTGTGATTCATTCTGGTTTTATTAGTATCAAGAATAAATTGCCAAATCGCCAAACAGGGTAAAATGGAGTCACTTCGGCGAAAAGTGGGAAACATCTTCATCATAACTCCTATGATCTTGATTCAACTTCAGGGTGATTCAACACTGATTTATGAGTCAGAATCAAGATTCTTTCATCTTGATTCATTCTGGTTTTATTAGAGTCCAGAAGAAATTGCCAAATCTCCAAACATGGGTAAACTCGAATCACTTCGGTTAAAAGTGGGATAACTTCTTCATCATAACTCCTATGATCTTGATTCAACTTCAGGATGATTCTACACTTATTTATGAGTCCAAATCAAGATTCTTACATCTTAATTCATTCTGTTTTTATTAGAATCAAGAAGAAATTGCCAAATCTCCAAACAGGGTAAACTGGAATCACTTCGGTTAAAAGTGGGATAACTTCTTCATCATAACTCGTATGATCTTGATTCAACTTCAGGGTGATTCTAATCTGATTTATGAGTCCAAATCAAGATTCTTACATCGTGATTCATTCTGGTTTTATTTGTATCAAGAAGAAATTACCAAATCTCCAAACAAGGTAAACTAGAATCACTTCGGTTAAAAGTGGGATAACTTCTTCATCATAACTCCAATGATATTGATTCTACTCCAGGGTGATTCTACACTGATTAATGAGTCCAAATCAAGCTTCTTACTTCGTGATTCATTCTGGTTTTATTAGTATCAAGAATAAATTGCCAAATCTCCAAACAAGGTAAACTGGAGTCACTTCGGTAAAAAGTGGGAAAACATCTTCATCCTAACTCCTATGATCTTGATTCAACTTCAGGGTGATTCTACACTGATTAATGAGTCCAAATCAAGCTCCTTACATCTTGATTCATTCTGGTTTTATTAGAATCAAGAAGAAATTGCCAAATCTCCAAACAGGGTAAACTGGAATCACTTCGGTTAAAAGTGGGATAACTTCTTCATCATAACTCCTATGATCTTGATTCAACTCCAGGGTGATTCTACACTGATTAATGAGTCCAAATCAAGCTTCTTACATCGTGATTCATTCTGGCTTTATTTGTATCAAGAAGAAATTGCCAATCTCGAAACAAGATAAACTAGAATCACTTCGGTTAAAAGTGGGATAACTTCTTCATCATAACTCCAATGATATTGATTCAACTCCAGGGTGATTCTATACTGATTAATGAGTCCAAATCAAGCTTCTTACATTGTGATTCATTCTGGTTTTATTAGTATCAAGAATAAATTGCCAAATCGCCAAACAGGGTAAACTGGAGTCACTTCGGCAAAAAGTGGGAAAACATCTTCATCATAACTCCTATGATCTTGATTCAACTTCAGGGTGATTCTACACTGATTTATGAGTCCAAATCAAGATTCTTACATCTTAATTCATTCTTGTTTTTTTAGAATCAAGAAGAAATTGCCAAATCTCCAAACAGGGTAAACTGGAATCACTTCGGTTAAAAGTGGGATAACTTCTTCATCATAACTCATATGATCTTGATTCAACTTCAGGGTGATTCTAATCTGATTTATGATTCCAAATCAAGATTCTTACATCGTGATTCATTCTGGTTTTATTTGTATCAAGAAGAAATTATCAAATCTCCAAACAAGGTAAACTAGAATCACTTCGGTTAAAAGTGGGATAACTTCTTCATCATAACTCCAGTGATATTGATTCTACTCCAGGGTGATACTACACTGATTAATGAGTCCAAATCAAGCTTCTTACATCGTGATTAATTCTGGTTTATTAGTATCAAGAATAAATTACCAAATCTCCAAACAAGATAAACTGGAGTCACTTCGGTAAAAAGTGGGAAAACATCTTCATCATAACTCCTATGATCTTGATTCAACTTCAGGGTGATTCTAAACTGATTTATGAGTCCAAATCAAGATTCTTACATCGTGATTCATTCTGTTTTTATTTGTATCAAGAAGAAATTGCCAAATCTCCAAACAGGGTAAACTAGAATCACTTCGGTTAAAAGTGGGATAACTTCTTCATCATAACTCCTATGATCTTGATTCCAACTTCAGGATGATTCTACACTTATTTATGAGTCCAAATCAGATTCTTACATCTTGATTCATTCTGGTTTTATTAGAATCAAGAAGAAATTGCCAAATCTCCAAACAGGGTAAACTGGAATCACTTCGGTTAAAAGTGGGATAACTTCTTCATCATAACTCCTATGATCTTGATTCAATTTCAGGTGATTCTACAACTATTTATGAGTCCCAAATCAAGATTCTTACATCATTGATTCATTCTGGTTTTAATTTGTATCAAGAAGAAATGCCAAATCATCGAAAAACCAGGGGTAAACTAGATCACTTCGGTTTAAAAAGTGGGGATAACTTCTCATCATAACTCCCAATGACTATGATTCAACTCCAGGGTATTCTATACTGATTAATGAGTCCAAATCAAGCTTCATTACATTGTGATTATTCTGGTTTTATAGTACAAGAAAAATTTGACAAATCTCCAAACAGGATAAAACTAGAGTCACTTCGGTAAAAAGTGGGAAACATCGTCATATAACTCCTATGATCTTGATCAACTTCAAGGTGATTCTACACTGATTTATGAGTCAAAATCAGATTCTACAGCTTAATTTGTTTTATGTAGAATCAAGAAGAAATTGCCAAATCTCCAAACAGGGTAAACTGGAAATCACTTCGGTAAAAGTGGATAACTCTTCATCATAACTCCTATGATCTTGATTCAACTTCAGGGTGATCTAAACTGATTTATGAGTCCAAATAAAGATTCTTACATCGTGATTCATTCTGGTTTTATTGTATCAAGCAGAAATTGCCAAATCTCCAAACAGGGTAAAACTAGAATCACTTCGGTTAAAAGTGGGGTTAACTCTTCATCATAAACTCCAATGATATTGATTCAACTCCAGGGTGATTGTACACTGATTAATGAGTCCAAATCAAGCTTCTTACATCGTGATTCATTCTGGTTTTATTAGTAATCAAGAATAAATTGCCAAATCTCCAAACAAGGTAAACTGGAGTCACTTCGGTAAAAGTAGGATAACATCTTCATCATAAATCCTATGATCTTGATTCAACTTGAAGGTGATCTAGTACTGAATAATGAGTCCAAATCAAGCTTCTTACATTGTGAGTCATTCTGGTTTATTAGTATCAAAGGAATAAATTGCCAAATCGCCAACAGGGTAAAAATGGAGTCACTTTGGCAAAAAAAGTGGGAAAACCATCTTCATTCATAACTCCTATTGAATCTTGATTTCAACTTCAGGGTGATTCAACAGCGATTTATTGACAGAATCCAAGATTCTTTCATCTTGATCATTACTGGTTTTATTAGAATCCAGAAAGAAATTGCCAAAGAATCTCCAAACATGGAAAACTCGAAGTCACTTCCGTTAAAAGTGGGATAACTGTCTTTCATCATAACGTTCCTTATGAATTCTTGATTTCAACTTCCAGGATGATTCTACACTTTCATTTTATTGAGTCCCAATCAAGATTCTTACATTCTTAATATCATTTTCTTTTTTTATTAGAATGTCAAGAAAAATTGCAAAATCTCCAAACAGGGTAAAACTGGATCACTTCGGTTAAAAGTGGGATAAGCTTTCTGCATTCATAACTCGTATTGATCTTGATTCAACTCAGGGTGATTCTAATCTGATTTCATGAGTCCCAAATCAAGATTCTTACATCGTGATCATTCTGGTTTTATTCTGTATTCAAGAAGAAATTACCAATCTTCCAAAACAGGTAAACTAGAATCACTTCGGTTAAAAGTGGGATAACTCGTTCATCATAACCTCCAATGATATTGATTCTACCTCCAGGGAATATTCTACACTGATTTAATGAGTCCAAATCAAGCTTCTTTACTTCGTGATTCATTTGGTTTTATTAATATTCAAGAATAAAAATTGCTAAATTTTCCAAACAAGTAAAACTGGAGTCACTTCGGTAAAAAGTGGGAAAAACATCTTCATCCTAAACTCCTATG
>CAJHQP010009002.1:0-24298 GCA_905132765.1 Moricandia arvensis
ATCACACGAGCTTTCAATACCAGCGAGGTTAGGTTTAATTTATGATTTCAATAATTCGAATTATTTTAATTTTGTTATTGTTCTGGAGTGAAGACTTTTCCTTCTCCATTTATTTTTAGGGATAATAGGCGTTGTCTTTCCCGACTGATCGCTATCATAGGCTATGCATTCACAATCAGAGAAACACATGGTAGGATATGCCTCTATGAATAAAAAGAAAAGTTTAAAATGGTAGACTATGTCTCCTCAAACCTTGAAAAAATTGTTAAAATGGTAGATTGTGTCTCTTTGGACCATATGGAAGCCGATGCCTCCTTGATAAAATAATATGATCAATATGGTAAATTATGTCTTCTCGAATCATGAGGTAGGCTAAGCCTCTGATTTTATTTATGCTTTTTCAAATTTTTACATTTAAGTTTATGCCTTTCAATTTATGTCTTTACTTTCCGCATTTAAATTATGCATTTAAATTTGTCTTTATTATATTTTATATGATATTCTATAAATACAATTATCATGTCGAATTTGAAAAAAACTCAAATTAAATGCCCTTGATATTAAGAGAAATAATTATATGACTTGGTCAGTGGGTGCAAAGATACACATGAGAGGAAACATGCTTTCGGATACCATCGATAATACGAATAACAATGTCGGATTAGAAAAAAAACTAAAGCCATAATATTTTTTATGACACCACATACATGATGGTTTAAAAATATGAATATATTATAAAAGAGGGTCAAGGAGGTTCGATCACCAAAAATATGTGATCTTACCGAAAGCCAAACACGAGTGGATCCATCTCCGGTTCAAGGAATACAAAAGTGTTAGTGAATATAATTTTGCGATGTTCGAAATTACATCTAGGATGATGTTATGTTGAGAGAAAATAAGTGATTACGATATAATAGAGAAAACTCTCTCCACGTCCCATCCTGAAAACGTAGTCCTGCAGCAACAATAACAGACGATAGGATATACCAGAAGACGTGGACGTGGTCAAAACAGTTATAATGGTCATGGGAAGAGGATGAGGAAGAAGATTTTGTCCACATGATGAAAGAAATAATAAGGATTTCCATGGAAACGAAGGTGGTCGGGATGATAAAAGGAAAACATAAAAGGTTTGTTACAGATGCAGCATGAAAGGACATTGAGTACGTGGTTGGTCATACATCATAACATTTAGTCGATCTGTATCTAGAATCCAAAAAAAATGAAAGAGAAAGAAAGTGAAACAAACTTCATCTCTGATGAACCTGGACCATTCTTTCATGGTTTAAATAATGATACTCATCTTGACAGATTTTCTGGTTGGTCCAGAAAATATCAATGAGTGATACGATCGATGTGATATAATGGTTATCTTCGTGAAGAAGATAACGCTTATTGTAGTATATTATTTCTATCTTTTGCTGTAAATTTTTTTTATGTTTTATGTTTTAATGTTTATGTTGATACATGTTTTATGAATAACTTAAATTAAAAAAATGCCAAACTTTTAGAATTTGGATGGAGATATATGTTTGGCATATAGTGCGTTAACCCACACGATAATTAAAGATAAGGAATATGTCTTAATCACAAGATAAAATATTACATTGGAAACTTAAGTAAAATATCGGGTAATGCAAAGATTATTATCGCTCTGGAAGAGTCAGTTTTCAATGCCAAGGGGGACGAAATTTGAAATAAATGATGCATTATACTCCCCAAGTCTCATAGAAATTTATTAAGTCTAAAAGATATCCAAAGTTATAGATATCATACTGAGACAATGAAGAAAGATGGCATTGAATATCTTTGCATTAAGTCCGAGGAAACATATATCTGGAAGAGTTAAAAATGTTATCCTATTGACTATATTGTACGAAACACACATGATTGAGTCATGCCACAATAAACTTAAAGTTTACTAGTACATTTAAGGTATGGCATGAGAGGCTAGGACATCCTGATTTAGTCATGATGAGAAAAATAGTGCAAAATTCGAATAAACATCCGTTGAAAATGAGACAATTTTGGAAACAGACGAGTTTACATGTAATGCATGTTCTCAAGGAAAAAATATAACTTGGCTATCACCAGAAAAATTTGGGCATGAATCACCATTGTTTTGGAAAAAAGCATGGTGATATATGTGGGCCGATCCACATAGTGTGCGAGCCAATTAAGTATTTCAGGGAAATGATTGACGCATCTAGTAGATGGTCTAATGTCTGTCTTTTGACAAAAAGAAATACGAATTTCGAAAAAATTCATTGCCCTAATAATAAGGTTGAGAACAAAATTTTGAGTATGTCATTAAGAAAGTAAGGCTTTGCAATGCTGGTGAATATACATCACAAGCCTTTAACTATTATTGTATGTCAGTGAGGATTGATGTAGAGCATCCAGTTCCCCATATTCACACAAAATGGCAAGGCCGATTCATTGATAAAACAATTGAAGTTGATTGCAGAGCGTTGATATTGAGAACAAAGCTCCCAATTTTAGTATGAGTTCATGATATATTGCATGTGGCTGCACAGATTAAGTTAAGACCGAGTGCATATCGTAAGTACTGCCCCCATTACAATTGGCATCTAGGCATGAGCATAGATGTATCATATCTCCGTTTGGGTGTGCGGTCTATGTTCTGATAGCTTCGCCACAAAGAACAAAAGTGTGCCCACAGAGGAGACTGGAAATATATGTCACAAAGTATAATTAGGTATCTAGAACCGGTAACTAGTGATATGTTTACGGCATGGTTTGCCGATTTTCATTTTAATGAGAAAGAATTTCTAGCGTAGATGGAGAAATTAAGAAATTCCTAAGATTAAATGGTGTACACCATCGTTGTTACAACTTGAGCTCCCTACGAATCAACGAGAGCTAGAAGTTTAGCAAATTATGCATTTGCATTAATTTGGCAAACCAGTTACTAGATGCATTCACTTATATGAGAAAGGTGGCGAAGTCATATATACCCGCTGAAAATGTTCCATCTAGAATTTTTGTTCATGAAGGAAAAACTCATGGAAATATAATGAATGAACCTAGGGTCTAGGTGAAGAAGGGAAACCAGCAGGTTCTAAAGATAAAAATCTCCGAAAGAAAAAGAAATTGGTTGAGCAAAGTGAAAAGATTTCACAAGAACTTCTTATTGAAAAAATGATTGAAAGAAAGCATAAATGAAGAGGCTCAAGAATAACCAAATAAATATAAGGATCCAGATGACGAGAAGGGAACATAAAAATATAAGATTTCCATCAATTACGCCAAGAAGAAACACTATGGATCTGAAATAAGATAAAAATATGTTGATAAAATGTTCTCTTTTTATGTGTCCATAAAGATCGATCATGAAAATGATTATCTAGATCCAAGGTCCATTTTAGAATGTCAGAAAAACATGTTTGGGAGGAGTAGAAGATGACCATACAGATTGAGTTACTCTCCATGCATAAAATGAATGTCCTTTAACCTATAGTCATAACGCCTAATGAGAATGTAAATCCAGTTGGGTATAAGTGGGTATTTGTGAGATGGGTTAATGAAAATAATGAGGTAACACAATATAGAGCATGATTAGTTGCTCAAGGTTTTCTTAGAGACCGAGAATTAATTTTGAGGAAACGTATTCCCCAGTAATAGATGCAGTTACGTTTAGATTTTGATGAGCCTAGCGGCATAGAAAAATCTTGAAATGCATCTCATGGACGTTGTGACAACATATTTGTTTGGATCATTTGATAATGATATATACATGAAAATCCATTGAGGATTGAAAATGCCCAAAGCATTGAAAACAAAATTCATGGAGATTTGTTTGCTCAAGTTACAACGATAACTATACGAATTAAAGCAATCAGGACGCATGTGGTACAATCGCTTAAGTTAATATATATTGAGAAAAGGATATATGAATAATGCAATATGTCCATGCATTTTTGTTAAGAAGTCATTTATCTGTCTTTGTGATCATTGTTGTATATTTAGATGACTTGAACATTATTGGAACTCAAACGGTAGTTGATGATGTACGAACTCATATGAAAGAAGAGTTCAAAATGAAGGATCTCGAAAAGATAATGTTTTACCTTATTTCAGAGAAGGAAACTTTGTGCATCAAGTAAATTATACGAAAAAGGTTATTGAAATACTTTTATCTGAACAAATCGAATCCTTTGAGTACTCTAATGGTAAAACAATCTCTCGATGTTGAGAGAGATCTTTTTAGCCCCTGTGAAGATAGTAAGGAACTATTAGGTCCTGAAGTAACTTATATGAGTGTTATCGGTGAGCTTTTATATCTTGAAAATTGTACTAGACTCGATATTGATTTTTCTACTAATCAACTTGGAAGATATGATTCTTCTCCTACTTGCAATCATTGGAAAAAAAATAAAGCACATATTCCGTTACCTCCAAGGTATAGTTGACTTAGAGTTGATTTATTTTAGAAAATCCGAGTTTAGTATTGCAAATGCAGGATATTTATTAGATCCTAATAAACTTTGCGTTGCGATTTCATTGAATCATGCAAAAACTATTGCGCTTCACGAAGCATATCGAGAATGTGTGTGGCTTAGGTCAATGAGTCACCAATACAAGAAGCAAGTGGAATAGTTTGTAATACCCCGATCACCCACAGCTAATTTGCAACCCAAGCCTGCTCTCTTGGCCCGTGGACCCATCATGTTTCAACGATCGATGCGTAAATTTTCCAAGGCTTAAAAATCATTGTTTACTGACTCTGCAATCACCACCCGACCTTTCCCCGTGTTTTAGCCTCACTCGCACGGTATCACAATCACTTCCGATAGATCACTCATCCTTTCACTACTTCAAGCCAAGCACGCTTATCCCTGGAGTTCTAAACGGATGTGTGACGAAAAAGAAAAGTCAACTTTGGTGACATAGGTAGCCAAATCAGTTCTCTTAAGTCTTTTTCATATATCACACCTTAGGATGTTCCCATATTTTTCTAAAATAATAAAATAAATAATATATATATATCTGAAATTCTATATATTAATTCTCATAAATAATCTCCAAACACCATAACTTTAAAAGATAAAATGAAACTCAAATAAATGTCGATAATATCATAAAGTAGAGAGAAATTGTCTCCATTGTCCTTGTAGCTAAAACAAAAAGTTCAAATATCTCTGTCATATTATTAATTTTATTTTGATTTATTTGTGTTCATAAAATAATTAAATTAAATAAATGTACTTAACCCTAATAATATAAAAAGTGTCCATGTGTTTTCATTTTTCAGTTTCTTCTTTTCTTCTCTTTTCCTCCGACTTTTATCTTCTTCTTCTCTGCAAAATTGTTCTTCTCATTCTTTCTCCATATCGTTTCTTTCTTATTTCTTTGTTTTTCTGCGACAAACCACTTAAATCTAAAACAATGGTGGAGAAGACGAAGGGAAATTGAGATGGTGACTTTAGTTGTTCTACATAAAATTAGATCTACAATTTTGCATCTACAATTTTTGCATATTCTGGATTTTTCGAGTTGGGGATTTTAAGACATGACAAAACAAAAACAATGTTGATAATATATGGGTTTTTTGGGATTTAGGGTTCTTATTGTTTTTCTTCAATTTTAGGGCTTTCTAAACTTTTAGGTTTGTTTTTTATTCTATTGAAGTCATGGATCTATGATTTTTGTATTTGATATAACTTTGTATTTGGTGGAATTTCAGATTTTGAGTCTACGATTCTTTTATATTTTATAGATTTGAAATTCAGTAGTTCTTGGTAGTACAACTCGGTATAACTAACTTAGTAGAACTAGTAGAATTCGGTATAACTAATATAGTAGAACTCGGTATAACTACCTCAGTAGAACTATTAGTACTAGGTATAATAAATTCAGTAAAACTAGTGGAACTTGGTACAACTACCTTAGTAAAACTTGATACAATTACCTCAGTAAAACTAGTAAAAATCGTTACAATTACCTCAGTAAAATCAATAGAACTCTGTACAACAACCTCAATAAAACAAGTAGAACTTGGTACAATTACCTCAGTAGAACTAGCAGACTAATTATACGTCGTAATTAAATTTTGATATTAAAATTTTTTAATTTTTTAAAAAGATTGAAATTTGAAAATTTTGAAATTTCAATTTTTTTTAAAAAAAATCAAAATTTTAATTCGAAATAAACAAGGATAAAATCGGGTTTCCATATTTTCATTAAATGATGAACGGTATTAAGATTAATGAAGGATATAGTAGATTTTTTTTTCTCCTGTAAGAACATTTGAGATGATGACTCTAAAGTAGAAGTCTGAACAATAAAGCAAAGAAAAACAGTCCAAAAGTAATTAACTACATATATTTGTAAATGATATTTTATAGTTGTATGATGTTAATTGTAAGTGTTATGAGACGTAACATTTCTTTTCTTTGACTTATAGAATAATTCATCTTTTTAATATATTAACAATCCGTCAACCAAAATTTATTTCCAATTTAAAATCCCAAAATATGAATTCCTTAAAATATTTATATTAGAAATTAATATGATCGGCTATATCAAAGTTATTATCTTCATATTTTTAAAGTTTTTATATACATTAAAATATATTAAATTTCAATTATAAATATCTTATTTTTGTTTTCAACTATTTTCTATAATTTTTACCCAATCAAAATTTAATGTACACAATTAATTTTTCTAAAACTTAGTTTTTTGTTTTAAATTTGATTTTCTAACGAATTACAGTTTGACCCCATAAACTTTTCCTGAAATCAATTAAATCTGATTTTGATATTCCTACCATATAATCATTGACTTCATATATGTGGCATGTATTAACATAAATATCGCGTATTTGTTAACATATTCTGAAATATTGGATGTTTTCCACCATATTAGAGTAGACTTCGTGTAGTTGGCAAACTTTTTTCCAAAAAATATTGATCAAAATTTTGTTATACATCTGACCTTTTAATCAAATTATGAGGAGCGTGTGGATTAAGAATCTCTAGTAGTTTGGAGTCCTTAACCATTGTCGATTTTAATCTAGAACTCATTTTTTATTTAAAACTAAAATAAATTTAAAACTTCATAACGAAAGATATTAAATGTTGAGACTTAAAACTTTGTCACTTACTCTTTTGCTAAACAACTATTATATGAACTCGTCTACACAACTAACCACGAATTTCCAAAAGCCATGTATAGCTTTCGCTTCATCTTCTCCAAAATCATTTTCTACACTTCAACAACATTTTTAAGAGAAGAAAATCAAATTATACAAAAGATGAAAGCATTGGTTGCTTTGTGGAAGAAATGAAACTGCTTGGAATAATTTTATAAAAAAGTTTGTTGTTAAAGTGATACTAGTGTAAGAGCATCATTAGTAAGGATATTTCATTCAATATTTCACAAATATAATAATGAAAAAGACAAACAATGAAAAGAGAGGTGGTAAATATGAAGAATCGATTGTTAGGGAAGAAGCATTCAATTTTGGTGGAGAAATCCTTTTAACATGTGTCATTACATGAATGAACTCATTTCTTTTAATGATAAAATTTAATTGCATTATTAGACAATACCATTAAAATATTGCTTAGGTATTCTATCAAGAGTAAGTGTCGATATAGATGCTCTAAAGTTAAAGTAACGTAGGAGGTGGATATCGTGGCTGAAATGATTGAGGCAGTTGACACAATTTTTTTTTTTTCGTTTTATGTAGAAAAGAAATAAATTGCTTTGTTTCAACTGTTATTCTTTTTAGTAATTTGTTTTTTTTTTAACTAAAAGTTTAAATATGTGACAGAATATGATTCATTGAGTGACTTGTGCTTTATTATATAAATAATGATAAATGTTTTATATAAGCTAAAAAAACAAAGGACTCTAAAATAAATTTATTTTACCAACATAAGAGACAAGGAGGGTAATAACCAAACCAATTTCATTAAAGACATATGAGATTCTCCTACCCTTAATTTATAAAAATTTAAATATATATAATTATTTAAATAAATAATAAAAAAATAATAATAATTTTTTTTAATTTTCAAATAATATGTGTTTGAATTCAAACTTTTATTATTTTCGAATATTTTTTCTAAAATTTTTATTTTGAAATCCAAAATCTTTTTTGAAACTATTTAAAAAAATTATTATAGTTTTTTATTGTTTATTATTTTAAAAAAAAATTTAAACCTCACTTATCAAAACCCACATCTCAAATCTAGATCCTAGTTTATATTACATAAAAGTGCAAATGTCTACTTACCTTTTTAATGAAATATTTTGATCATTTTGATCCTTGTAGACTATATTGTTAGACCTGGGACGTATTATCCGGGATCCGGATTCGATCCGAGATCCGTCCCGGATCCGCTCCAAAAATAGGATATCCGGAGTGCCCGGATCCGAATCCGAATAATAAAATTTCGGATCCGTTTAAACCGGATCCAAATCCGGATATCTTAATTTTTAGGTCTGCATATCCGGATCCGTATTTTTAAAATATATTAAATTTTTAATTTTATTAATAATTATATTTGATATATTAGTATTTATACATAAAATATCTTTTTAATATTATATTTAAATTTTACTAATATTATATGTCAAAGATATATTCATAAATTTTGTATAAATATTTAATTTATGTTTTATTTTTAGATTTTTTCTATTTTTAAAATATTTTTTATTTTTTTTAATTATTTTTACGGATCCGGATCCGAATCCGGGTATCCGCGGATATCATAATATCTAGACGGATATCTGAAGTCCGGATACCCGGAAGACGCAGATCCGGATCCGGATACTAAAGTCACGGATCCGGCGAATCCGGATCCGGATATCCTAAAATACCCCGGATATCTGGTTCGTCCCACCCCTATATATTGTGATATAAAAAAAATTAGGGCTTATAATTTTTTTTGTCAATCTTGTTTTCATTTATATGAAAATTCTCAAAAAGACAGTACATAAGGGCATTATTAATGGGGTTTATTAGGCAGTTTCTTAGTGGTGGGTCCCACCGTGGGACCCACTTTTTTTAAAAGATCGATTGCCAAAGCTGCAAGATAAGAATCGATCTTGGTGAAGTTTTAATACTGTGCGTGGGTCCCACTGACACGTGGCGGTTCGCGATTGATTCTCTTTTTAATTTTTTTTTTTTAATAAAAGAAAAAATAACTGGAAACCCACATGGTTTCCAGGATAATGATGGTCTAAGTGAATGGACTATCCCATATATCTACAGTTTATATAAAAACAATTTAAAAAACCAAATTTATTTGCAAATGTAAGAGCAAGCAGGAGCCATGTTTTGCACTATGGATACGTGCCAGCACACAAGATGGAAATGGAGAGACACAGACAACATCGGCTAATACACCGTCATGCTGCTGCCGGACTTCGCAACCAACTACCACCAGAAGCTCTTTCTTCATATTTCCTTGTCGATAGTCGTCATCCATCTTCAATTCTTGTTTTGAAATTCATCCAAGAAGCTAAGAGATTTTCTTCTCGATCCGCCTTCGTCGATGGAAACTCTGTCTAAGACCACATCGGTCCATGCTAATTAAAGGCGGATGACGACAAAGATATTACTCTGCTAGACAAGAAAGGATTGAGCAACAGAGTAAACCATGATGATTGAAACTTCAAACAGATTTGATTTTAAAACCCCTTAAAAGAAACTCAAACCCAATCCGAGGAAGAACTCAAAACTTTATTAATCCGAGAACGAGTAAGATAACTTGTATAAATGGAAGAGAAAGGTGAAAAAACAAAACAAAAGATCCGGACGAAGGTGGAAAAAGTCAACAAACAAAAAACTGTCAATTCTCATTTCCTATGGAAATTTGTCCCGTTAGAAATCACCTTCTTTCTCCAAAAAATAAAGATGAGGTAAGAGAGAAGGATTTTTAGAAGTATAGTTAGAAAAAATACAAGCGTTTGAGTAATAAAAAAATGCTGACTTCTTTAAACTACATAAACTTACATTTGTCCCCCAAAAGTTGACCCAAATCTCACCCAATTGTTCTGGTCCAGTAAAGTCTAAGTCCATTCGAAGAAATCCTAGAAACTGAGCCCTCAAAAAATCAAAAAACGACCACCCACCGCCACAAACACTTGAGTAATAAAAAAAGGTACTTCTTTAAATTACATAAAATCACATTATCTCCCAAAAGTTGACCCAAATATCAGCCAATTGTTCTGGTTTATTAAAGTTCATGTCCATTCAAGAAAACCCTAGAAACTACGCCGTAAAGGAAATCCAAAACCGACCAGCCACAGCCACCATCGACTGAAACCGGACATCACGTTAGTCGTCGAAGGTAACCACCAAAAAACACCTACTTTTAAGCTTTAGTTATGGTTATTTGATAAATTGAGTATAACTCATAAACTGTCTTGTTTTTCGTGAAACAAAGATCACAATCGCATTCCTCTCATCGAGACGAGTCTGGAACAGGAAGCCCAGACGGAGAGCCACTGCGAAGCGCCCTCATGCGCGCCTCAAGCCTTCACTATTCAGCACGTGTAGCTCATGCACCGTCATCCATTGCAAACTCCACGCGTGGACCTCATACGCCTTTGTATGTCACCACCATTGATGTTTGGTAAGCCACCTCCACTTTCTCACCGAGGTGAACGTCGCCGGTGAATCGGCATCTCGGTGGAGTCAAATTGGTGATTCAATTCAATGACTCAGTCAACCGGTTGGTTTTATGTTAAATCAGCTAGTTATTAAAATTGATTTCTGGTATAAATTGATTTGGTTTGGTTAGGAGTAAACCGATTGGTTATTGGAATTTAATTCTGGCTTAGAAAAACCTATTTGGTCGAATTGAAATTGAGCTTAGCTAAGGAAAACATGTTGGTCAAATCGATTTCAATTTGGTTATAATTAACAGGCTTTGGCTAGAGTTGACCAGATTGACCATTGACCAGTACAATTGACTTTTTGTGACTTTGACCATATCACTTGTTATCCGTTTTAACTGTTTGAAGGCTATTTTGACTCAATTTTTCACCCTAATTTCAGATTTCGAGTCTGTTTGAGCAGCTGAAGTTCATAGACATCACTTTTCTATATTTCTAAGGTGATGGCTATTCCGTTAAATCTTGTACTACTGTAAAACTACTTTTGTGGTAGTTTAGTTTGTGAAGCATGTTTTGTTTGTAAGAATTGAGTATGTTAGAATCTTTCTTGGTAGTTAGTTTGCTCATTTTAAACAAGAATTATAGGTCTAGAGAATTCCACCATTATTTGGACTGCATGATATTAAATGATTATATATATATATATATATATATATATATATATATATATATATATATATATATATATATATATATATATATATATATAATTATAAAGATAAGGACAATATGGTGATTGCAGGAGCCAGAAACGTCTGAACTAGCGACACAGATTTATTAAGATTGTGAGGTTCAAAGACGTTGGCATATCAACACAAAGTGATGGTTACATGGTGTAAATATGTTTTCCTATCACGCAGAGTAGAGATTATAGGGATATAGAGACAGACTTATGTAATATCTACAAAGAGTATGTATATCCGTATGAGGAGAATGCATGGAGTGTGGACTAGCTATTTACTAGCATCACACTGTTTGCTTTGTGTGATTCATTAGGCATCTTTCTTGTTCATGCTATAACTAAAATTCCTAGTGGAAGTTCTATTTACTTAAACAATGGTTTGTGTGTTAGTATTTCATACCTTACCGAGTAACTCTCTTATTACTCACCTTTTTTTTTTCCTTTTAGGTGAGACAACGAGCATGAGTGATTCTTATCGGATCGGTGTTTTGAGCTGTTTTTCCTTTGTTTTATTTTTAAACTTTCACTTTATTATTTTATCGACATTTATTCGGGTTTTATTTTATTTATTAGAATTATGATTTTTTTAAAAAAAAATTGAATATTAATAAATTGATATTTAAGAGGTTGCATTTATTAAGTTTAGGCCAAAAAATACATGTGTTATAATTTGGTATCAAAGCGGGTTCCATCATGGCCCTGATATGGGATGGTGATTTGGGGGGACACAGTTTTAAATGTTTTTGGAAGTAGTTCTAGGAATTTTGGAATTTAATAATAAAAACCAAATAGCACTTTTTCCGATAATATTCCTTTAATCTTTGGTATATGGTTTCAAAAGAAGTTAACCATTTTTCTTTTCTTTTCAGATCCCGCCAAAGAAGAGAGTTAACCGTACTCAGGCCGTCTGAGCTTCCTAAGAGGCTGGGAGTAAGCATGTGCAGCCCGCAGTTCCACATGCCACAACTCAGCAGGTTGATTATGTTGCCCTGAGACAATTGGTCCAAAAGGCAATTTAGCAAGTTGCCCATGAGGCTGCTCGGGTAGCTTCTCACGAGGTTGCTCAGCATATTGCTGCTGCTCAACAAGGAACCCATGCTTCTCACGTTCAGGTGCAGCATGGTCTACAGATTCATGTGCAGCATGAACTGCAGATTCAATTTCAGCAAGATCACTAGATTCCCAGTCAGCAGAACCCCGGTCAGCAGAACCCCGGTCAGTAGTTTCCACAGGTTCACGTTCTACCAATTCCACAGGCTTTCCAGGTTCCACCACCACCAGCTGCCTACCCCATTACTTATCCATCTTATGATGAGACTCTTATCAGATTGATGGAGCATATTAAGCACCTATATTTTGAGCATTTTGGGGAACAATAGATGCTACTGTTGCACATGATTTGAGGCATATACTGGATCAGTGTTTGAAGACTACCTTGTGTCCACAACGGCTCCACCTTAATATGGCTTAGTTATACCTGCGTGGAGATGCAGTTGTATGTTGGTATTTAGTGTGTTTGTGCCATCGTGATCCTAACGATTTGACCTATGAAGACTTCCTCTACGCGTTAAACAAAAAATCCTTTACCAAAGAAGCTTTTCACCGGAAGAAGAATGCTTTTGAACATATGAGTCATGGTTCTAGGTCCATGAGACAATACTAGGTGGAGTTTAGTCGACCTTATAGGTTTTCTGAGAGTGGAATGGATGAGGAAAACCTGATCAGAAAATTCTTAAATGGGATGCGAGTGGATATTCACAACATATGCAACATGGTCACTTACACATCTTTGGAGGATTTGGAGGAGAAAGTTGTTATCCATGAGACATGTACAGCCGAGGAGCAAAAACTCTGCAAATCAGCACACCTTAAGTCTAGAAAGACTTTGGAGTCACATAAGAGGACATGGGAGCAGTCAAGAGCACCCAGTTTTGGACTTTGCCACTGCCACCATTTCGGTTAGTGTACTCAGTGTTATAATTGTGGACGTCTTGGATATGTCTTTAGACGTTGCCAGAATAAGTTGGCAATTATTGGCACCCAATTTGCAGCCTCTGCTCAACAACGCCAGTGGTCACACTAGGATCTTGCTAGTGGCCAAGAGGGTCATATCTTAAGAAATTTCTCGAGGAAGGGACATGCGACACTTACACCATGAGCCAAGCGTTAAACCATCACTCCATATGTGTTTATTGTGGGAGACTTCCTTGGAGTGAGGCGATAGTTGGTACGCATATTTTTAATGCTCTTTGTATTTGCGGTTATCATGTGTAGTTAGTAAAAAGAAATTGTGTAGGATTGGTTTCTGTTGGAGTTGAGACAACTTACACCTTATTCGACACATGAGCTTTGTATAGCTTCGTGAGTCCCCATTTGGTCAAATTTTGGTATTTCCAAGGCGTCTTCGAGTCGGATACTAAAAAGATTTAGAATGTCGACACAAAGAGATTGAGAGCCATCAACACTGATCGAGATGTATTGGTTATATTGGAAGGGTCGATTTCATCGGCGACTTAGCAGGGATGAAGCTGAATTATTACGATGTTATACTTGAGAATAATTGGTTGTCACATCATCAAGTAACGTTGGATTGCCCAAAGACAAGAGTTCATATTAGATTACAATACATAAGTTACAGATTATATATATATATATATATATATAATTGTTTCTAAATCCACGATGTTATTTTTTTTTCTTTTATACATTCTACTTATTGATTTGAATAATGCAAGTGATTCATTTTCACTGTTACATTGTTCTTTAGAAAAAAATAGTTTGATAGCCTAACATGTGGCTATTCAAATTTAGATGTTTATTTAAAATTAATAAATAAATTATATCAAAAATTTCTTACATTTATTACAACAAATCCTATTCTCTAGTTTTATAAATATAATTTTAAATCGATAATAGTGTGTTATATGATTTTAAAATTTGTTTTATTAATATATATATATATATATATATAATTTGAATACATGCTTCCAACATGTATCCATTTTTTAATTTTTTTAAAGAAATTCGCTGCTTTTATGCGTTCGTGCTTACATGCGGTTCTACTTTTGCATATCTGCTTCTGTAACAAGCCCGAAACTTGCACGAGACAAGATGTAACATACCAAACGATAATGATCTCAGCATAAATAATACATGCGTAACAAGGCACATACTTCTCCCGATGATTACATCAAGAACAGATAATGAAACAATTACAAATGTATCTAATCGTTCCAGGGTTTAAGGAGTATATAACAACATATTTGTTTAGTAGTTTTATTTATCCAACAAAAACTATACTAATGATTGTTTTTAGGGGCAGGAGCAGGAGAACGAGAAGAAGAAGACAGAAGAGAAGAGAAAAGTTGATCGGCTAGGATCTGATTAGCTGAATCGGATGGATGGAACGCGTCCCAGAAGACAAAGTCTTTACGCTTTTTGCACATCTTTGAATTGGGAAGACAAAGACCCCCAACGCTTGTATCCACGTTGCAACACGACGTGTTTGCTACCTTAAAACCTGCATTTATTGCAAAATTGCGTTTGCGTTAGTGAACAAAAACTATGACTTTATGAGAGTAAGAAAAACACAACGCAAACGCTAATATTGATTTTGGGAAAATGACTAGAATTTCCTTACCATAGCGAGTGGGATTATCGATGAGATCGAGAACAGCAGGATAAGTGTCGGCAAACGTGAATTTAGCTCCGGGAAGGCGTTTGTTGAGATCTTGTAGAAGTTTTTTTGTTCTTGTGTTAAATTCCATTACCCATTCGTTGACACGCTTGAGGCACATGCCTGTCTTGGACTTCACTCGCTGTGATGGGATACAACCTAATGGGCCTAACCCATGAAATATAACCTTCCTCGCTCCTAGTTTGTATATTGTCTGCTTCTCAAAACCCCATAATATTTCATGTATTAATTAACCAAATAACTCTAATGTAATACTTTAACTAGTAGATGTCGTATAGTTGGACAAATCTCTCAAATAGACATTTTTTAAAATTTTTGTCACAAAAATAGTACTAAAGAAAAAAAAACACCAAAATAGACCTTTTTTTATTTTGAAAAGTTTAATATTTTAAATTTTTATTTAATTATAAACCTCACCTCCAAAACCCAAAGTGTATAAATATATATTTACACCCTTAAATAAAATCTATTTTAGTCATTTTTAGTGTTATTTTGGAGACAAAAACTTTTTTAAATCTATTTTGGTCTTTATCTCTATAAGTATTTTATTGGGTGAAAAGTAGACATGTATTTTGAGAATGATAATTTATCTGCAGGCCTGGCCATAGCATAGGCAAAGTAAGTAAGCAATGGCTTAGAGCCCAACATTTTTTTTGAGTTTTCTCACCTTGTAAAAATAAAAATTCCAGAATATATTTTAAATATAATAGAAAAGGATCCCATTTTTAAAATTTGAGTAGGGCACATTATGTATATGGGCCGTTGCTGTTTATCTGATATGGAAAGTTATTTAAAATAAACTGGTTTTCGCAAAATGTGAGCAAAATTTTGTTGAAGACTTGTAAAAACTAGATATGGACGTTTGGGTATGTGTTCGAGTTTAGTTCGGGTATATTTGAGTTTAGGTTTTCCGGGACTAGAGATTTAAACTTCATTAGGATATTTATAAATTTTGGTTCCGGTTTAGTTTGGGTCTTATGGGTCCAGTTTGGATTAAAGATACATATTTAAATTATGCAAAAAATAAAAATCTAAATATACCTTTAAATCCTAAAAATCCAAAACCTAACATGAAAATTGGTTCCGTTTATTTGGGTGAGGAAGTGGTAGACATTTAGGATATTTTTCATATTTTGATTATTTTAGCTATATATATATGGTTATTTTGGATAATGTTTAGATTTTTTCAGGTATATTGGATATTTCTGTAGATTGGATCTAACAATAACTAATATATAAGTATACGATTAAAATTCGCCTATTTGGTTTGTGTCGGATCTGGTTATTGTTCTTCAATATTAAAGTTTTGGATCCTTTTGGATATTTGACTAGTTTTGGTTCAGTTTTATATTACTTTTTCAGATTAGGTTCGTTTTGCTTTACGAATTCGGGTATTTTCCCAATCCTGGTAAAAACTTAACTATGATTTAATCACATCTTTGTTTCTTTTTGCTTTTGTTTTTGACAATTACTTGGTTATTTATCTAAATATTTTAAAATTTATATTAAGTTACTATATATGGACATCCCTAGTTTTAATGCTTGTCAAAACTAGATAAAATATTCATGAATATTACAACAGTTGATTTTTTAAAAAGGCACAAAAAAAACTTCAGCCATGCATTCAGAAGACTAACAATGTTTTACTAGAATTTTGGAAATAAAAAATGGGAGTTTTGTATTTTTTATTTCAGAAAATAAATAAATAAAGCATAAGTAGAAGTTGGTTGGTATACCGTAAGTTGATTGTCCAGGGTTGAGGTCAAGAGTTCGACAAATTCATCATGTGTATATTGCTGCCCGTCTGCCATAAATGGCTGCAAGAAATTGTTTACATAATCGTTGCTTCCTATATATTTAGAATGAAAAGATATTAAATTATGTTAATGATGTTCGTACTTCTTTTAAATGAAAACGGAGAAGAAACTACAAAACCAAATTAAGTGGTCTAGTGAAAAAGCTATACCCAATCCTATGAAGTACATGGCATCACTAACATGCTTGTTGGCAGCTCTATCTCCAATTTTCGCCCTTATAACCTCTTTAGTTTTCTTGAAACAATTTATTTGATCATCAAACGTCAACCTTTGAATCTGTTCAATCACAATAACAACTAAAATTTAAGTACTGTACTTAATATCGTCAAATGAACTTATAGAAAATAAAGAGAAAGATAAAAGTAAGTACAAAATAGAGGCCAGTTTCGTTGAGGATTCCAGCTCCACCCGATGCGTAATTGATACCGTTCAGAAATGCATCGTTGTTTCGTGATAACGATAGATATGGTGGTGGTGATGGAATCCCAAGTTTCGTAGCTATAATATACATATCGATGTTTGTGGATGTTAGTTTAAATATGAAGTAGAAATATTTTTTATACATGAGTTAATTAAATCTGAGATACATTTGGTTATTAAAAAAATATTTACTCATTTCAGTTTTATACAAAATTAAGTTGAGATGAATACCAAGTTCAACTGAAAACAAATCTCATATTGAGTCAGACTTACTCTAAATGAAACCATTAAAATAGTAGAAGTAAAAAAATCATGTAGAAATGGGTAAAAAACTGAATTATATATATATATATATATATTAGTATATGGCGACATGTACATGAGGACGAACATGCATGTGTACATATCTTTATATGCATAGGTATAAGGGAAAGAGAGAGTATGCACATATGATATCACCGATAGTCCGTCCATTGGTGAATCTTCCGGTAGCTTGGCCGCCGGAGAAATCAATTCCATACCATGGAAAGTCTGATCTCGCAAGCGAATATTGCAAATAATTGTTATTACCAACTTCGGTTAAGGAGTCGCCAAATATATAGGTAACAAGTGACGTCGTTGAGGCTGATTGTGCAGCCACGGAGGAGGAGATGACGGCCAGGAGAGTCAGCCTTAGGATCATCATTGCCTTTTGGGTTACTTAATGTATTTTGTGGTTTGGACAGAATGTGTGACTGAGTGCTGAAAAAATATATAGTGATGCTGGGTTCACTGTTATCCATTTAATTATATTATATTGGTCATGCCCATTACAGCAAGTTTGTATACGTTAGGTGATTATTTTCTTAACTAGATAAGTTGCTTGATTTTTACCTTTTTATTGTTCTAGAAAACTGAATTTCTAGAGAAACATCATGGTTGGGAAAATTGTCAGCAGATACATCTACTTTAAGTCAGAGTCGTCAGACTCCTACGTTTTGAGAACGATGTACGTTAAAATTGTATACTTAAAACTTTTGGTTAGGTCCAATTCAATCTCGTTTGTTCGATACCAAATCCAGTTTGTGGTTCCGTATTTTTATTTTCTTATTTTGTAATTAAATGGAGCCATCAAAACCATTTGTAATTTGGATTGTGTCGATTGAGTTCAGTGCCATTATATTTTATACGGATGTAGTTAAGAATAACTTATAATTAAATTTAATTAGTACTAAATTTTTACCCGCATTTTCAAAGCACGGATATTTTGATCATTTTGATAAAATATGTATGAAGTTTTAACTTTATATTAGAAAAGAAATAATTTAAATGTATTTTATTATATTGTTTAAGTTTCAAAATAAATTCTATCCGATTTAGACTTGTGGTCAAACAAATAGATTTGAAGATCCATATATAACTTTTATAAAACATTTGTTAATATATATAATTTGCTAATACTATTAATTTCCTAAATTAAATAAATTGCAATTTTTATCCAGTAGCAAATTAATTGCAATTTTTTTTAATTTTTTAGAGTTTTAGAAATTTAATTACTATTTCTATTAAACTTTTAGATTATTATATGTGCTACTACATTTACTGATTCCACCACAAATCTACATCGGGTATGAAGTGATAAAAATGACAATCGTAGAAACCGAAACGGATATGGTTTTATGTATTATAGATATATAATCATTTATACTATTAAAGCAGAATCTTTATTAGGAATTTGTCCTTATCTTTTGAAGTTATTTACAAAAAAATGTCATTTTCTTATTTGAATATCATAACTAATTAATATTAACCAAACAAATAATTTAGGAAATTTTCCAAAACTATAAAAACAATTAATTATGTATAATTTCTCTCATTTATCATTTTATTTTCAAAATGTACCAATATATTTAATATACTAAAAACTATTTACATCAATTTCTTAAAAACATAGCCATTATAGTTTTTATATAATATTTTGAAAATAATAAATTTTTCAGTTTAGAGGTTTTTTATAAACGTTAAACTAAAAATTATCTATATTTTATTAAAAATAATAATGAAAAAATTATTAATCTTAAAATATTTGAAAATGAATATTCCGTATGTAAATTGATGTTATAAATATGTCGATATACAAATATCTTAACAAATAATCTATTAATTTGTATAAAGTCATTTAACTTAGCATATCAATAACATTTTTTGGAAATTTTTCAAACAAAATTATATTCCTTAGCAGAATATTGTTAAATATATTTTTAACATTAGAAATGATATCCAGTACACATTAAAAATCATTTAATATAATGGAGGACGGGTCTAAATAACAAAATTATATTATTTTAATTCTAATATATGTATTTATATAGAATTTTATTTAATTTAGGAAATTAATAGTATTAGCAAATTATATATATTAACAAATGTTTTATAAAAGTTATATATGGATCTTCAAATCTATTTGTTTGACCACAAGTCTAAATCGGATAGAATTTTATTTTGAAACTTAAACAATATAATAAAATACATTTAAATTATTTCTTTTCTAATATAAAGTTAAAACTTCATACATATTTTATCAAAATGATCAACAGAAAATATCCGTGCTTTGAAATGCGGGTAAAAATTTAGTAACTTTATATTAGAAAAGAAATAATTTAAATGTATTTTATTATATTGTTTAAGTTTCAAAATAAAATTCTATCCGATTTAGACTTGTGGTCAAACAAATAGATTTGAAGATCCATATATAACTTTTATAAAACATTTGTTAATATATATAATTTGCTAATACTATTAATTTCCTAAATTAAATAAAATTCTATATAAATACATATATTAGAATTAAAATAATATAATTTTGTTATTTAGACCCGTCCTCCATTATATTAAATGATTTTTAATGTGTACTGGATATCATTTCTAATGTTAAAAATATATTTAACAATATTCTGCTAAGGAATATAATTTTGTTTGAAAAATTTCCAAAAAATGTTATTGATATGCTAAGTTAAATGACTTTATACAAATTAATAGATTATTTGTTAAGATATTTGTATATAGACATATTTATAACATCAATTTACATACGGAATATTCATTTTCAAATATTTTAAGATTAATAATTTTTTCATTATTATTTTTAATAAAATATAGATAATTTTTAGTTTAACGTTTATAAAAAACCTCTAAACTGAAAAATTTATTATTTTCAAAATATTATATAAAAACTATAATGGCTATGTTTTTAAGAAATTGATGTAAATAGTTTTTAGTATATTAAATATATTGGTACATTTTGAAAATAAAATGATAAATGAGAGAAATTATACATAATTAATTGTTTTTATAGTTTTGGAAAATTTCCTAAATTATTTGTTTGGTTAATATTAATTAGTTATGATATTCAAATAAGAAAATGACATTTTTTTGTAAATAACTTCAAAAGATAAGGACAAATTCCTAATAAGGATTCTGCTTTAATAGTATAAATGATTATATATCTATAATACATAAAACCATATCCGTTTCGGTTTCTACGATTGTCATTTTTATCACTTCATACCCGATGTAGATTTGTGGTGGAATCAGTAAATGTAGTAGCACATATAATAATCTAAAAGTTTAATAGAAATAGTAATTAAATTTCTAAAACTCTAAAAAATTAAAAAAAATTGCAATTAATTTGCTACTGGATATCACTCGACCAATAAAAATTCAGCAAAAAAATTGATGAACTTTCTAAAAAAATATTTTGATCAGACTTCTCATATATCTTTTAATAATACATAAAATTAAATAAACTATTTGATTTGTGATTCTTTAGATTTTGATGAAATATCTACAATGTCATTTAAAAAAAATGAAGACAATGATAATTAAAAAACCAAAATTTATTGATATGATTCAGTATTTATTTATTTTTGTAATTGATAATCTATTATAAAATTATATTTCTTGTTATTTTGGATTCAAAAGTTATTTTACAATAATTATTTATTATCTTAACTTTTAACCAGGTTCTTATTTGGTATTAAAAGTTAGTCATATAAAAAGTTATTTTACAATAATTATTTATTATCTTAACTTTTAGCCAGGTTCTTATTTGGTATTAAAAGTTAGTCATATAATTTATTTTCATGGCAATTAAAAGTTGAAATAAAAATAAAAAAATTTAAATATTTAATTGTATTTTAAAAAATAAAACCTAAAATTGGAATATTACCTTGTATTTTAGTAGTTAATAATATATATCAATCAATTGATTATGATCGATCCAATGATCCGTTGATATATAAAGTAATTTAGTTCAATATCTAAATCAGGTTTAAAAACATTGCTCATGGATAAGTAAGTAGGGTTTTCTCACCGTCAGACGTTTCTTTGGTGCAGGAATGGATAGTCGATCTTGCATATGAGGTTAAATTGTATTCAATGAAATCTGAAAAGAATTCTTATTTGGTATGAGAAAAGAGTAAGGAGAAAGTATTTATATTTGTGATTACTTTATGAGTATGTATATGGGTTCTTGCAAGTTATGATTTGGTTGTTTAGTGAAAGTAGTTGGCTAACTTACGACTGACGTCATAAGAAGTGACAATCATCTTACAATACTAAAAGTTGAATATACTCAACATTTAGCATGTCCACGTAGGATCAAAAATTCAAACCAATAGAAAAGAATCAGCTGTCCCATCTCCTAAAGCATCATTTTTTTCCAGTTTTTATCGAATAAGGTTTACAACTTCTAGCCTTTTCAGCTTCCTATTTCATCTTCATCGCCTTTCAGCTTCCCTTACAATTGTAAATCGCCATTCAACTTCTCCTTCTCTCACTAAATACATCTATTTTTGCATTCATCAAATCAAAGACAACAACTTCATGAATTACTATTCGATTTCCCCTCTAAATCCTATATATAAACACGCCAATGTTACCATACAACTCCCTAATACTGCTCAAAACATTTCGTAGTTGCAGTATGAACTTAGAGCAAAAAAAATAGGAAATTTTTGTAAATATTCTTACAAAATTTGTATATATACAGAAGATTTTAAGAATTTTAATAAAAAATAAAAAAACCTTAGAAAAAATATCTAAAATTTACTGAGCAATTTCTTAAAATACCATAACTTAGATACCATTTTTAATATTAATTTCAAACAAAAATATTATATAATTTGAGTGTATAGTTTAGTAATTAGTATTTAGAAGATCAGGTTGAGTTTATAAATTTTTATAAATGTTTTATAAATGATTCTTAAAAAATTATGAATGATTTTAAAAGTTAGTTTAATATTATTTTCATCACACATTTCAGTATTTATGAAAATAGTTATTTTCTAATTCAAATTTTCTAATTTAATAACATTTAAATATGTAACGTGCACGTTTTTATTTTATTTTAATACAAAAAATTATAAATACTAAAATCACAGCCCAAATCTTAATTATTATTTTTAACAAAATATTATATATATATATATATAGAGTCTATTTCGATTATCCCATACAAGATGTTGATTAACATGTATTTTCTCTTGATGAGGGTCAATAAGAGAATTCACGTATCAACATACACAAATATATAACCAACACTTAGTATCAATATCTATAATGTCTTTTATCTTTGTTCTTAGAAAATCGATGATGAAAAACATGAACCTCATGGAAACTAATAATATTTAAAAATATAATATTTATCAGAGAATGAAATATAGAAAATAATATTTAGTAGAGATACTTAGTCTTCGTAACATAACAACCTCATGAAGTATTTGATTGGTAGAAGCTGTTAATTTAATTTATTTTTCTTTCAATATAATCTGTAAGTTTTTCTGTTGTATTAAAATATATGAATCAGAAAGATATAATGAACAAAGGAGTTAAGAAATCAAATTTTAAATGACTGAAATTTTAACATATTTTTTACTGTGATAATATATTAAATAATGTATTTTCTCATTATTATTTTTTTGCTCTAATAAGTTAAACTTTATTTTAGTAATTTATATTTATTATAGTTTTCACTATATACTATATATTAAAATATAATAACATAATATTTTAAAATAAATTAAAATTTATGAAAGTAATCCGGGCTTAGCCCGGAAACGCTCTAGTATATATAATACTACAGTTTTCTCTCTTTTGAAGGTGTCTACCTCAACACCTTTAATTTAAGTGGGACCCATATAAACAAACATATTGTATCATAATCACGTTCTATGTCATTTTCTCATTCTTTTGTTTAGTAAGTTTTGGGTCTTATAACTTATTTCAACAGTCCAATAGCAAACTCATTCTATACATACATCATTTTCTCATTCTTTTGTTTATTAGGTTTTGGGTCTTATAATTTATTTCAACAGCCCAATAGCAAATTCATTTTATACATCATCAAACGTGAAGTGAGATTGAAGCCCATTTGAAGCTTTCGTCAACCCCCGACACAAACATGCTTGTCTACTCTTCGTCTTCCTCTGAGACTTAGGCTTCTTACACACCGTCGATTAAGTAACACCATGATTTTGGGAGTCGGTTAGTTGAACCTCCATCTCAAATTACTGTAATTTCTTTAGCTCTCTATATCCCCCACCCAATCTCTCGATCTCCCCCTCTTACTCATTTGATCAAAACCCCAAGCGTTTCATAACTGATGACAGCGGGATCGTTATCAATAGTTGATGTTAGAGACGAGTTTCCCAACATCTGATGTCCAATTAAAGACTTTCTCAACCGACGAATCTTTCTCTGTTCAAAATGTCTGCCTCTGATGCTATTTCTACTCTTCCTGCCACCTTCCATGATCTCCGCCTTGGTGGTGACCCGAGTTGGATGTCTTCTCTTTTTCTTCTTGCACAAGCTTGATGGTGACCCGTGTTAAACATATGTGCTACTTGTAGCTTGGGAGCTGCAGCAGCTGAGGTGTTGCCACTGTTAAGACCATGGAAGGGATTAAGAATAAGAGAATTGGTGTCAATTAGATACCTTCCCACGTACCTATCCAAGTCTAGGATCAGGTTACTATAACTATTTTATTATAAT